>JAULBS010116703.1:0-29562 GCA_032355785.1 Symmetromphalus regularis | reverse complement strand
GACGTCCAATAGCCGCTGATAAGATTAAAAATCAATGTGCTCTAGAGGTGTCGTTAAATAAAACAAACTTTACTTTTAACTTTATTTTATTTGCAATTTTTTTTTTCATATATGGAGTATGTTGCTGAAATGGGTAAGTGATGATTTGGTACAAACAAATGCATCCATGTGGTTGAAAGATGAAGATAATTCGAAAGTTGAAGTATCTGTGATGAGGTGTGCAATAATAAAAAAATATAAAAAACTTTATTCTTAAAAACTAATATTTATTTATTTGAAAATTAAATTTCAATTTAATTTGTTGACAGATACATTTTCGTTTTTGACTGGCACAAATTGATTGACATAGGACATTTTGACAGGCACGTCTCAAAAAATTATTTCCAGTCTTGATATATATATAGTGTTTTTTTTTAGTTTCATAAATAATTTGGCAAATTTTACTGTAAAGTCTGGGCTTTATTGTATGTGATATACAAGTTGTATTATAGTACCTTAGATTAGCATGTACACAATAATACAGAAATATAACAAGAAACTAATTTCCTAGCCTGTGCAGAATGATTTAACTTATATATGTATACAATCAATATGAAAATGTAGCTGACACTGTATGTTTTTGGAAATTTTAATTAGCCATTACCAAATAACCAGCAAAAATGGGAAAACAGTATGGAAGGAAAACATTTGGTCTCATTGCAACTGGCAAAGCTCAAGAGAGAAAAGGTCAGATCTCTAAACCGGAAATGTTTATTTATTTATTACAATTCTGTATTTTGTTTCCTCATCAGATCAATATATCACTGATGAGAATACCCGTCTGATGAAGTTAGCTCAAATGAAGAAAACAAGTCAGGCCATCAAGATGATGGATCGAAAGACAACAGCAGAAAATGTGCGTTACATGTTTAAACACTACCAAGAAAACAAGTGGACAGAGATTCTGCAAGTGGCCAATCGGATTATGCTTAGCATGCAGACAGACAGTGCATCAGCCAATGACATGCAACCTTACAATAACAGCTATCTAGAAGTGGAAGCTATTGTTGAAAGAGTGCAGAGAGTTAACAGGCTTGCAATGGTACAAACATGTGAATTTACCAGAAATAGCTGAGGTTGTTATTTTAGGTTAAAAATGCATGTTTTATTTTACCCATCCAAAAAAATGTTTGTTCAATCAGTGATATTATGAATTAAGCAAACATAAACGTAGCTTTGATGGTATATTTCAGTGGATAAGATGTTATTAGTAGCTAAAACACCCCAACTATTTTGCTACTTTTGGACAATGGTACAGGCAACTCAGTCTGGTTTGATCATTTGTTTGTTCTAAAGACATCATCCCAATACCATGCAGATTGAATTATTTAATATCTAATCCAAATTACTTACTGTTGTCAGCGAACACACATTGATGCGTGAATTGTCATACATACATTTGTAGAATGTTTACTAATTATGCTAATGAGGCTGTTATCATGATTTTACACACTAAAATATAATGTGATTGTACAAGAAAAAAAAACCTGGCTGTCAAATTAACAATTGATATTGTAAACAAATGAATATCTGAAAACAGAATCACTGGCACATATGATGGATAATGACTGACAATGAAAGTACCAAACAAAACCATATGATAACAATGGTAATGATATTTGTTTAATTTTAACATTTTATTTATTTATTTATTAGAATTATACTACAGTGCACTGTGACTAAACCTCTGTCTACTTTGTTATAAGAGAAACCAGTCTAACATGATTTGGTCGTATTTCAACAGCTCATTGTACATCAATATTTTTTTTTTTTTTTTAATTGTTCAAATGTGTTAGGGCAACCAAATTTAATTGGTTTTACCCATTTTAATATGGCAGGTGAGAGAAAAAAATAAAAGAACAGTACCAATTAACACATTCTTGCATTCATTTATTTTCTGGCATCATTTTTATTCATTCAGTGGGTCACGGTGGCACAAATTGGAAAAAAAAGAGAAAAGATTAATTTCCCTGGTGGAAGCTTTTTAGAGAGATTTGAAACACACTATTAACTTGGGCTCCCTTATTTCTATGACAATATTACAGCCTGGATCAAAGTAATTTTAAAATGGAGATGATTTCATGTTTAATCATAACTGAATATAATGTTAATAACCGTAATGGTCTTAGTTTGTTTAAAGTACAAAAATGTAAATATATTGTTTATACATACGTTTTGATATTGTTGATTTGTTTGTATATATGTTTGGAAAAAATGTATATATGTTAGGATAAACTTTTGAAGTAACCATAGTGTGACCCACAATAGCCGATATTTACTTTTGTGCTGGGGGGTCGTTAAATAAATATACAATGTTAAGAACCAGTCAAAGAAATGAGAAGAACTCGTGAGGAAACCTCTCATTGAACAGAGCTTCTGTACCTGTTGGCCTGTAGGGGAAGAGAACTGGTAGAAAAACTTGGATGATGTTCGGTTGCTTTTCTGGGATTTGAGCGACACTGTCCCATTGCCATACAAGTGAGCTCCATTAGCTGAAAATAAAACCAGTCATAGAGCCAGACAGACACTCTGAATACAGTTTCATTACTTATTGTTTTGTTTAGCGACACCACATTGGTTTATTAATCACTGGATACTTGATGTCAAACATTCTGTAATTTAGATATGTAGTCAAGTGTAAGCCAGTCTCCTACAGGTTTCGAACCACTGTCATCAGCTTGAATATATTTTTTAAAAATGAATCTAAAAATTAAAAGGCATTTTCTTTCATAAAAAAAAAAGAAGAAGACTAATTTAATTTAATTTTTACCTGGGCGAAAGCAGCTTGGGCATCATCAAATTTCAGTGTGGGAACGAGTTACTTAAATGTTTATGTAGGACCCTGAAGCCATGCACTCTACATAAACCAACCTGTAGACAGTATTGCTCCAGTTAGCAGAGTTATTCCAGATTTGTTTGTTTGGCCCATTTAACCAATTAATTCATTTCAACTGCCATGATTAATTAAAACACTGTGCTATAAAGAGTTACTTCCCTTTGCATTAGATGACCCTTTAATGGTTTTATACCAAGATTAGTAAATAATCTGATCTAAAATTAAACCTTTAATGGTTTTATACCAAGATTAGTAAATAATCTGATCTAAAATTAAGTTATGCTTATTCTTTATTCAAACGATGACAATTATATATATTTATTTCTTCCAAAACTGATGCATTTTATTTATGAATTTTTATAATTACTTTTTTGTTTTGGCTTTCAATTCCCTAAAAGACAATGTACATTTAATTGAATATTACATGGTCATTAATTGCTTGATGTCAAACATTACCTGTAGACCTAGCAACAATCCTTAGGTGTCTTTCTAGTGGAATCTCCCCAGCAACAAGTCGAACCATCAATGAGAGGCCATTACTTAGGACAAGGTAACCTGAAAATGACATCACCAACAATTTTATCTTTCTATGAGATAAAAATAAGCAATTATTTTTAATATCACTGCTGACAACTTATATTAAATTTTTAACTTCAGAGATCTGATTTCTTGTAATATACTTTATAATGCATTAAAAAGAAAATGTGACAACAATTAATCCAAAAATATTTACAATTAAAAATAAAAGAATTCAAATTAATATTCACATTGGCAATGATAATCCAAGTTCTTGAAAAAAGACCTGAATGCAAAAACGATTTTGGCAGAATACAGTTAATAGAAGGTCTGGCTTTTGATGCTTCCTCTGTATTTACATCTCATAGGCATAGGCTGGGGGATACAGTGGGTTTCGACGAACACACATACACACACACACCCACTGAAGCAAATGGTTTGCTTTCAGAAGTAAAACAATGCATAATACTGTGCCATGGTTTAATTTGTTGGATACGAATGACAGAATTCTAAGTTTGACACCATATTTTCAGGTTAATGCAAAAACAAAATAGAAAGATGGTCCACTTGGTTCATATTCGAACCCTCTCAGGTCCAGATCATGCTACACCCCTGTATCTTAAGATATTTTACATTTAGTATCAAACACAGGTGCTACCATTTTAGGAATGTCTCTACCAATAACAGTGTTCCACATCACATAGAAATGGAGGTATAGTACTTCCTGAAATCATGTAATAAAAAGGGAGGGAAAAGGTATAACTATAAGCATGTAATGGCAATTTAACACAAGAGTTATAAACAATATATCTTTTCTTTTTTTGCCGAGGTTCCAGTTGCAGATTGAACATAATTGGGTCTGTTATCCATGATCAAGTTGTAGCAGATGCTGTTTTATATAACTCCCGTAAGCCTAATAATAATAAGGGGAGATACTCTAGAGTTCATTATTCAAATGAGTAAAATCGTTTGTCCATACACAATTTGTTTTTTAATATTATACTTTTATAACTGCCAAGTTAAAGATAATACAAGCTTTGTTCGCGGTGGCTTATACCCTTTGAGTTTCCCCTCTGGAGGTATGAATACCCCCTGACTTTTGTACAAGGAGGTTTGAATACCCTCACTTTTCCTGAGGATGTGGAACACTGAATAAAGGAATAACATCAGAGAAACACGGTGGCAGTTGTCAGAAAACACAAAATCTAGCAATTTTACCTGATCCACCAGATGTTAGTGTCCCCATTTCAGCAATGACTCTGCCATTAATGGAGCCACCCTCTGTGATGACAAGCCGATCAGCTCCCTGGGTGAGATCCAGTTGTGTGATGTTTAACACGAGGGTGCGACCAGCAGGCGAGGTTAGGAGCCAACGGCAGTCTGTCAATGGTGTCTGTCCTGCCAGCATATCCAGAGTTATTGTCTTCTTGGTGTTTATTTGAAATGACAGGCTGCATGCTATATGAAAAAGGAAATCTTTATTTAACACTACAGCAAATTGTTTAATCAGAAGCACTTAAGTAGTTTACAGGTTAACTGAATTATGTTTTCACAAAACTCGCTAAGTCCAGGTGACATTAGTTTGAAGAAAACAATATTTTACAATTCCAAGTGCATGCAATATACCCTATTAGTATTAAGGTGAAACGACAGTACCAATGTGCAATAGTACATCAATACATTATCCAGACTGTGGACTTAGTGAGTTTTGTGAAAATATTTCACTCCAGGTTATGAAATAAATGTATCACGTCATATTTTCCTAAGCAAAAACTACAGTTTGCTAGTTAAAATATTGATATTTTTAAAGTCAAATTTTGATTATAAACATTTCCAATAAAAAAAATATATTTTATGTCTTGAATTCAACCAATTTCAAGATAAGTCCTCAGGAATATACAAACATGTGTATAATTATGTAATAGAAGTATTACAAATAAAGTATTATCAAGCTATGTAAAGCTTTAAGTAAAAATATACATTATAATTTTTATATTGTTTTCAAGTGCATTTAAATAATGTGTATCTCAAGCTTCCACAGGAAATATTTTATAATATGAAGTTTCTTGTAACAAATACTCTGTGTTGTGCATATCCTAAATCACATTATATGAAATCAGAGAAATGTGGAACACATTCTTCAATAGTAGTAATAATTTATATAGTAAAGTTTTAAAATTATATCTCAATGTCACCATATATATCTTGCTTCAACCAAGCCTTCTGATAGTAATCAGACAATTCAATATGAGACATTCTTACTAAAATATCAAAGACTCATGGCTCAGAATTAGGGTAAGTGCTAATGAAACTAATAAAAATTAATATTTTTCAAAATCAACTTCCCTCTATAATAGCTACCAGATCAATGCATGCATATCTTACCTTTGTCCACAGATGCATAGAATCCTTCAAAGACATTCTTCTTGGTTGCGTTTTGGAAGTAAATTTTGAGTGAGAGTTTACTGTTTGAAGAAATGAAGTCATTTGGCAATGTCTCACCTGTAATAGAAAATACAAATGAAAGAAGCATCAAAATTAACATTAGAGGAAAATTTTATTTATTTATTATTATTTTTTAAATAAAAAAAACCCACTTGGATTTATTAATCATTGACCACTGGATGCCAAAAATTTGCTAATTTTGACAGACAGTTATGATAGGAAATCCACTATCATATTTCCATTAGTAGCTAGAGATCATTCATATGTAACTCAAGATATGAAATACATTTTAGTCTTATACTTGGAAAGAAACCTACTTGAATAATTATATAAATTTAAAACAAGAAAAAAAGATTTGATGAATAACTGAATTGAAAATATATGTATATTGTGTACATTTAGTTGTTATCTTGATCATTTATATGCACCTTCCCAAAGACAGGACAACACATATCATGTGTCCACCAAAGGGTTTCGATCCCAGTGAAATTACTTCAAACAAACGCTCTACCGTCAGAGGAAGATTCTATCCCTTGGAGGAAAATATAGCACTTCCCAACAGAGTTTAATATTTAGCCTAAACAGACAATGTAACTTTGGCATGAAAAAATTAAATGTTGTTAGAACAAATCTAGAGAGCCCTAGACCAATCTAGACTTTCCGATGAGAACAACATGTACTACTACCTTTGATTTACCAGTTGTGTACAACTGGCTGGAAGGTAAAACAGCCCAAGGTGTCCACAAATGAGGATTGATCTAACAATAATTTTATGCTCTGCCACTGACTCTGAGTAATGACCTAATTTAAAAACAGAATAACTTTCTTTGAGTCTGTCATTAGCTCTGATTCAATTTTTATATACCTTAAATTCTGATTCATGAAACCTAAATAAAAAAATTCATAAATCCTTTAAAAGATAAGACTTTTTAAAAATTAAAATAACTACTACATGTATAATAAAGTGTGTGTGTGTGTGTGTGTGTGTGTGTGTGTGTGTGTGTGTGTGTGTATGTGTTATAATTATTATAACTTCTTTTTTTTTAAATTATTTTTAATTCACTCTACTTAAAAAAAGGAATCCATCAGAACTCATGCATCTGATAACTGGTATAACTATCAATGGAGCTGCATACGATGTAATAAATAGAGCTGCATATGATGTAATAAATGGAGCTGCATATGATGTAATAAATGGAGCTGCATACAAGGTATGATGTAATACATGGAGCTGCATACAATGTTATAAATGGAGCTGCATACAATGTAATAAATGGAGCTGCATACAATGTAATAAATGGAGCTGCATACAATGTAATAAATGGAGTTGCATATGTAATAAATGGAGCTGCATATGATGCAATAAATGTAGCTGCATATAATGTAATAAATGGAGCTGCATACAATGTAATAAATGGAGTTGCATACGATGTAATAAATGGAGCTACATATGATGTAATAAATGGAGCTATATACCAGGTATGATGAAATATATGGAGCTGCACTCAATGTAATAAACAGAGCAGCATACAATGTAATAAATGGAACTATGTACCAGGTATGAAGTATGGAGCTACATGTACATGTACATACCGGGTATGATGTAATATATGGAGCTGCACATGATGTAATAAATGGAGCAGCATACAATGTAATAAATGGAACTACATGTACATACTGGGTATGATGTAATAAATGGAGCTGCATACCAGGTATGATGTAATAAATGGAGCTGCATATGATGTAATAAATGAAGCTGCATGATGTAATAAATGGAGCTACATACGATGTAATAAATGCAGGTTATTTTATACCTCGTGTGTGTGTGTATTATTTTTCACCCCTGTAATATCATCTGTGAATTATTTAACCCTTTGTTGGTTTGATTGGAAGAATGTAATAAACGTAATCAATAAAGCAAGTAATCACAAGACCGTCATGGTTACACTTCCTCAGAGTAATTCATAAATGATGTAGATGTTGTCAAGGAGAAGACGGCAGTGTGGTGAAATCAATGAAGTTGCATTGGATATACAAAATATCTGCCAGTGTGTACAACTTAACTATGGCAGTAGCAGACGGCACAAAACATACTCATGCATACATCATTACAGGTAGGACACATTTTAAAAATTTTAGTGACTAATTAAAAATAAGGCAAAAGTTTTCCATAATTTTCTTTTTACTTTATGATATAAATAAACTTTCAAGTTTAAAATGTATGAAAAATTTCCTTGTACAATATAACACAATTTGCTTTCTTAATCTTATTTCAATTTTGTTACATTATGATATAGGCTGTCATATAAACTTTTATCCATGTATAAAATGAAGACAAAAGTTTTTAGTAAAAAATCTGATAGTCTGTTTTCTTATTTTAAATATGTTATTTTATAACTTTGCATTATAGGGTGGGATCTAACTCAATCAGAAGAGATTTTGTCTGACATGCTTTGATCTTAGAATTGAAACCCTTTCGTAAACTTATTCTCTCTCATCCCAAAATCCCCATAGCTGTATGTGCTGTCCTGTCTGGGGGAAAGTACATATAAAATATTCCTACTGGTAATGAAAAATGTAGTTAGTTTCCTTTGATAATAAATGTCAGAATTACCAAATGTTTAACATCCAATAGCCAATGATTAATAAATCAATATGCTCAAGAGTCATTATTAAACAAAAAAGAAACAAAAATTAAAACATTATATAATAACATTTTCTGACAAAACATTAAAAAAAAAAACTCAATGCTAAGACAAGATATTTCCTTTGAATTGTATTTTTTTTTTTAAATGAAACATTAGGTATTCTGAATTTTATTTTTAATAAGGAGATTTTAAAAATAATATTTGAAATATTTCAAATGACAAAGTGGTATGCTTGTATCTCTGCATAAATTAATCTGAAGACAAATATGTAATGAAGTGCACAATAATAAACATCTCTAAAAATTAAAATTGACAAAATATAGTACAAATCATTAATAAAATTAATTTTAAAAATGTTATTTTAATTTGGTTATTTTGTTACAATTTACAATATATAAACATTAAGTATTTTTAAAAGTCCTATATTTTCAAATTCAAATAAATTAAGAATTAAACTAGATAATTTCTTCATGATATAAACTACCATAAAACTTTCTTCCTAAATTTAAAATATTAGTCAATAATTATCATTCAAATTTTAATATGAAGATTTTGTCCAAACTTAAAACATAAAAATAAACCATAATAATTTTAATATAAACTTCTTCAAGTTTAAAACAGAAACTGCTAATCAAGAACTGGATAAAAGAGATATATTTCTACATTTAATATAGATTAATTATGTAAATGAGTTTAATTAAAAGTAATAACAATTACTGTCAATTCCTAATTTAATAACAGAGCATGCAACGACTAATTAATTGACAGATGGTAGATCTATAATTGAATGAAGTGTGTATTAATGATGTATGTAATTTGCTTGTTAATTACTGCACAGCGAATCAATACTGTATTAGACAGGGCTAGAAATACTGTTGTCCCAACCTCATCTTGTGCAAGAAGATATTTTGTCTGCATGCCCAATACACTGGAATTTAGTGTGCATAAACTGATGTTCACTCAACATTTTATGTAAAATATACCTACATCATTTTGGATATTGAAATATCTGTATGACAGATTCTAGCACAGATGTATGTTATTAAATACGATATTAATTTATTGTTAAAGTTTTATTTTTTTCAACAACATTCCATCAAAAAACTACATCTTCAAATACACGAATAGTAAGAAATAAAATTAGGTATCAGGACAAGTACCCCCCATTTACCCCTACCCCTGTACAATCCCCCAAATATATTTTCATTATGGGAAATAAGTGCTTTGAAGTGAAATAATAATTTTAAAAATAATATTTTTAATGTCTATATTTATTTTGAAACTTCAAGTATTTCAATATCTTTTTAATATAGTTTATTGCCATGAACTGCTACTTTACAGTCTAAAGTTAAAATACACACATATGTGTGCGTGCAAACATTCACACATACACATGCACGATCGCATGCACATGCACGCATACACACACACATTTTCATACCTACATTTCATTTCGATGTACTTATTTCCCACAATGAAAATCTATTTGGGGATACTTGTTCGAGAACCTAAAATTATGAGGTGGGGGAGACGCTGGTGTCTTCATGAAAACAAACAATGATTTAATCAATATCTGTCATGACAGTATACTAAATCCTGATGAATATGTTCTGCTAGAATTCATGTCCAAAATTCAGTCCCCCAGAACGTTTATTCAAGGTATAAGGTTACTGTAACAGTTCCAGTTTGAATCAGACATTGTCCTGTATTTTGCATAAAATGTAATCAACCAGAACAATTCATCTACGTAACACATCGCTCTTGACATATTCTTATCATGCCAGTATTACAAAGCCTTACAAAGAAGTGACTGGGTGTACTTTAAAAACATTCAATAACAGAATGTTTAACGTAAGTTGACCCATATAAAGGTACACAAATATTCTATAACAATGAATGACTTTATAAAATGACTTGGCAGTAAATATAGTACATATACTCATACACAAATATTCTATAACAATGAATGACTTTATAAAATGACTTGCCAGTAAATATAGTATATGTACTCATACACAAATATTCTATAACAATGAATGACTATAAAATGACTTGACAGTAAATATAGTATATGTACTCATACACAAATATTCTGTTCAGGATTTCCATCTGGATTGAAAAGAAGGAGTGGGGGTGGGGGGAATTCCACAATATTTTTTTTATGCTTGAAGGCCACAGATGCATTTTCTAAGAATCTCATAGCGATAATTTACCAGCAGAAATCTTCATTTTCTTATCCAAGATATCGAAAGTTGACATGAATTTCAACCACATGATTACCTCAAATAATTAACAGTAAATTTATTTCTAAAATTTACTGAGATTTAAGAGGTAGGTTGATCAGATGAGAAGATGAAACCCACATCTCAATCATTCATGTGTAGCTGAAAAGTGCTTACATAGTGACTGCACAAAGCGTGGTCGTTCATGCTTTCAGCCACTGTTTCTTGACTTCGGTAAGCATGCAATTTGTACAAACTTGGTGGCCGGGAGATCTTCGACAAAACATATTTTAGTTGATGAAAACTTGTTTCATGCTCATTACCAGTGTACATTTGTAGTCGATATGATTATAACTATTTTAAAGAGTGAACTAGACTAGTTCACACTTTAAAAAACACCATTTTCAAAAACACTATTCAGCAGACAGAAGGGGAAGGGTATCCCCCCTTGTTCAAGTCATATAAAGGTCACAGACACTACCAGGAAGTGGTTTGAAAGTAAATATAGTACATGCATTCATACACAGACTGTTCATGCCATGGTCAGATAGAGGGGTGTGGGGGGGGAGGATTTGACCCCTCTAGCTCTCCCTCTGTATGAAACCCAGCTGTTACAATGGATGGTTATAAAAAAGGGTTGACAGTATATATACTACATGAATTCTTAAATGACTATTGTGTTATAATATAAGCTAAAGAGTGGAACAACATGCTATTTCAGGGTACACTTTTAACTAACTATTAGTCATGCGGTCCTATCAGATTAATATGACCATGTGATCGAACAGTGACATTACCAAGCTTGATTTTGTTACCACAGCTTATCATTGTCTAACGTGCAGTAAAGGAAATGTTATTTCATAGGTTCTTGTAATTCTTCTGGAAGCACATCACTGGATGCAGTAACATCACAATTTACAGGTATGTGTTTAAAGATCATGAGAAAGGTAACCAATTTCAAATCTATTATACTGAACATACCTGGATGAATAAAATCATTTAATTATGTTTTAAAAAGAAAAAAAAATTGTATTAAAATATAACAACATTCGATAGTTGCTGGAAGTAGAGCCAGATGTATAAGGGGCCAATTGCCACAGGTCCCCCTGCCAAAGAGACCCCCACCCCCGAAACAAAGGACTTCCTTTATACAAAAATATAATAATTATAAAATGAGTTCTATTCATTCATTTTAGTTCTTTTTTTTTATTTGTCATGTAATTTAATTTCTATGTTGAGGGGCCACCAAACCTGAAGTGACTCAACAACCTGAAAGTCTAAATCTGGCCCTGGCTGGTCATGCAAAGTAAATGTTTTTCCTTTAAACATTTCTTTAATGACCCCCCAGCATGAAACATAAATATCAAATATTGGGGGTCAGACCATGGTTAAATTATACATATTTTAAATAAATCAGTGTACGGAGCTGATTTAAGATATGGTAACTACAGAAAATAAATATATTAAATAATATAATAAATATGATTATGGTAAAAGGAAACTACTTGTTTTGGCTCAGTGAACATAAATTATGTTTGCCATGACATTAATTTTAAACTCTAAAGTAAAGTTTGTTTTATTTAATGACACCTCTAGAGCACATTGAGCTTTATCTTGTCATCAGCTATTGGATGTCAATCATATGGTCATTCTGACATTTTTATTTAGAGGAAACCCTCTGCAACCAAACAGGTTCTCTTTCCAATAAACAGTAAGGGGTCTTTTATATGCACTGTCTCACAGATAGAATAGCACATAAAACACATTTGATGAACCAGATGTGGACCACTGGTTGAAACGGAAAATAGCCCAAACTGCAAATGGGTCTACCGAGAAGGATTGATTCGACAACCAACCACTTCACAGGCAGACATTCTACCGCTTTAGCTACATCTTGCTCGGAGCTAATTTAAGATTATGTAAAGTATAGAAAATAAATAAAATAAACAATATAATAAATATGATTATGGTAATAGGAAACTCTACTTATTTTGGATTAATGTACATAAATTATGTATCTGCCATGAAATTAATTACATTTTATTTTAGACTTTATTTTAATTACAGTAATCTTGTTTTTATTGTAGCTTGCAGAACCTTAGGTTTTTTTTTAAAGCCTACCCTTTTCAAATTCTGGGTATAATCTCTAATTTTAATCAAGAGTCTGTATCCACAATGAGCATGCTTGAACGCTTGTTTAATATAAGCATATTAATTTCTGATATTTGACATGACCCTTTGCATTATAGTCCTTTATTATTATAGGAAACAACCAACACTGACATTTTTTAAGTCATTAAAGGGACTGACAGTTTTAAGCATGTTTCTGTTGTTTTAAAGAAAATGCACTTCAGCTATTACAAATATGAAGATGACCAAAAAGATGTATCCAAATGGATATTAAAATAAAAAAATTGATTAAAAGATTTCTTCCTCTACAAACTTGATCAGTCTATTAAAATAAAAACGAATTTGCCATACATGTTTTAAGGTTGATATCTGCAAAATAATGCTGGGGAAAAAAATATTAGTCCATTGTACTGCTTTTGTGTTTGTTTGCTTTTTAAAATTTATTTTATGATTATATTATTTTTGCAGTATAAATCAGCTTTGAAATAGATGGTTTACAGCATAAACAAGTGACATATTACACATTTCAAAGAGTAATGTTCTAGATAGGAATCTTTAAAATTGTATGTGTATGGGAAAACTGCCAATAAATGTCAACACAGTGTGCTTTGTCAACTAATACCAACGATAAAAAATTAAATATTTCCCCATCTACCTTAGAGCAAACTTTTAAAACTAATATAATATTATAAAATATCAAAGCAATGTTTTCATTTACAGGTTGAATGTGGTAAACTACCATCTTAACCAAATCAACTATAAATTTTGTATTGTATTTTCGTGACTACATGTATACCATTATGCATTGAATAATAGTATTTTCTTTCACTCTGACCTTAAACTTAAACTAAAACTATGTGTGCTTTATTTTACACTGAAATGGCTGTACATGTGAGTGATTAAATCAAAACCAAAACACTGATTACAGCTTATAGGATCATACAAATACACTGCATAATGTCTAAACCAGAGTTTGTTCAAACTAGCAAAATTCTAGTTTAGATAGTGGGACGAATCTGCATGTTTATTTTTTAATTATTATTATTATTTTTTTAGATGGATTGCAGTAGGATGTTAGAAAGATGTTGGACTATAAACTAAATCCAGTTTTGTCCAAAAATTATAGTCATTGTGTTGTATTTGACAGTTTTTATAATACTGTCAAACCCGTTCATGTAGTCACCTGTATGAAACAGTGACCTGTAATCTTTATTTTCTCCCAAATTAGCCAATTCCCTATAATTGAACATGTATTAAACAGTCACCTGTCACCTTTATTTTCTCCCAAATTAGCCAATTCTCTATAACTGAACATGATTTAACCAATCACCTGTCTTGATAGGCTATTTGTTCTTACTCCCTTGGGTGGCAGCTTAAGAGAGGTTTGACTGTATTTTAAATCAATCAGGGACTACAAAATAAATATGGTGCATACAAACTTGTTTTAAAAAATGTGCCTTTACAAGTAGCTGTAGTCTTCCTGCCAAATTTTACACTATACTACTGCAACTGCCTTATTATCATACGATTTATAAAGTATATAAGCACACAAACTGAAGAATGATCTTGAATAGGGGACTACACAAAGTCATTTAACTGTAAGTAGAGCTGTATAGATCTGTATGTTGTCAAACATATACTTAATTTAATAAGCAACTGAGTTAGATTTCTTAGATTTTTTTCTTTAGACTTACAAAAACATTTCTTGCATTTTTGTCTTGCTTCGACTAGATGAGATATATGTGTTGATTTTTAAATGGTAGTTGTGATGGCATCAAGTTTGTGTTCAGGTCTACATAATCATTTAGCTTGGTGGTAGATAGTAAGAACTATTTTGATTGGCTTGGAGCTAGTATTTTCATCCTAGAATAATTACTAATCCCCATAAATTAAATCTCTAGTCCCACTATTCATTAGACCCTCAGTTAGTATTTGTTTTCTTCACTCCTTTGACCTCACAAAAGTGCCATAACTGCTTGGCATTAAAGGTGCAATGTCAGTTATACATGTAAGTGGCTCTCTTCTTACAGCCCTTGAAATTCAGACAAAGTAATGATTGTTAATTCATTTTTCTATCACACTGTGATGGTAATTTAAAACAAATAAGCATGGCACAGAATATATTTATATTTTGGTAAAGGCAGTGCAATGCAGCAGCAAATCAGTTATACAAATGCTTTCACAGCAGCACTGCTGACTGCCACCATTACTATCAAACTGGTCCTGGTAGTGCAGTGATTAAGCTGTCAGACTCATGACTGGTAGGTACTGGGATCAATCTCAGTCAAGGCATGGGATTTTTAATCTAGATACTGGCTCTAACTCAGTGAGTGCTCCGCAAAACTAAGTGTGTAGGTGTACACCACTTTCACTGACCAGTGGTCCATAATTTACTTATCAAAGGATTAGGTGTGCTATCTTGTCTTTGGGAAACCACATATGAAAGATTCCTAATCTTAAACAAATTTCCTCTAAAGACTATGAATTGCAAAACAACATATGTTTGACACCTAATAGCCACTGAATAAATTATGTGCTGGGGTACTGTTAAACAAACAATCGTGTGGGATTTTTTTTAGTAAATGTTATTTTATTTTTCTATCAAATTACATTAACTCAGCTTATCAAAATGTCTGACATCAATCAGTCTTCCTTCTCACTAGACCCATTTACAGTTTGGGTTGTTTTCTGTTCCAACCAGTGGTCCACAACTGGCTCTTTAAAGGCTGTATGGTATGTGCTGTCCCGTATGTGGAAAAGTGCATATAAAATACCCCTTCTTGCTTATCAGAAAAAGTAGCCTAACTGGCAGAATGACCATATGTTTGATGTCCAACAGCCAATAATAAGATAAAAAATCAATGTGCTCTAGAGGCGTTCTTAAATAAAACAAACTTAACTTTTTTTTTCATTCAGTCTGTGCCAAACATTAAAGAAGATATTCCTGCTAGACAATTTTAAAATATATAAATCTTAAGTTTTATAGAATATACTTTTCCTTATTTAATTTAGCCCTATTTATGAAACAATATATAGAGCTTGATTTTCAATAAAAGTTAAAATATAAGTGCAACCCTTGAAATGTGGCAATCAGCAATGCTGTGGAGATTGCCACTGAGTTTTTCATTCTCTGAATCACTTTTTTTTCTGCACACTATTTTTTTTTCAAGTTATTTTTTTTCAGAGTTGGAAACGTGAGAACGCTAAAATTTCTCCACAGCATTTATTTTTCCATGAACATTTTCTTAATTTCTGGGGTTGAAGTGTTGCACAAAATTGTTTGTGTCTGTCAAATCTTCAAAATGACAAATTTATGACCAGCTGCTTATTTCCTTGCTAACAAACAGAATGCCTAACAAATGGACATATTATTCTAAAAATAAAATTAATATTTTGACTCTGTGAAAGGTTATTAAGAACAAACCAGTGTTTGCAGTTTTTCTTGAAAAAAGCAATGAAAAAACATGAATGATCTCTTAAAAGAATTGCTGACAGCAACTCTTAATAGCACAATAAAATTAATGATCAGTCAGTCTTCTTAAAAAAATTATTTTCATTTCAGATAAGCAAATGCCATGAACACATACAACAATCCACTAAACATCATAGAACATCAGCACTGAAAATGGAATTATTTTGTAGGTATTCAAAATATCTTTGACAAAGAAGAGAAACAACAAAAAGGTTAAATTTAAATCAGTTCTGTTCACAGGAAAACAAAACAAAAGCACCAACAAATATGACTGCAACTCAAAAGATAACTGATAAAAAGTGCTAATTCAAAGTGAAATGAGTGTCAGTAAAACATTCATGATATAGTGAAAAGAAAATAAGAAAAAAAGAAAACATGATTTTGACTTGTCATCAAATACAGTATCCTGCTGCAATAATCAAGTATTTTCATAAAATACAGGAGTGTGTTATTCCATTTATGCTAGAAACGTGAAAAGAAGATGTAAACTACTATTTTTCTGTCACTACTTTAAACGATCTCAATCAAATGCAATTCTAGCAGGACAGAAATTAACTAACTATGGTTTAAATACCCAGTAAATGAAGAAGTATCATGGGAACAGTGTTCACTCTTTTTCCATTAAAATTGAAAGAGTGATGGTGAGCAAGAGTCTTCATGCAGTCTTCTAAAAAGACAAACTTCCAACAATTTTATCTCAGTTAAAGCCCAGATATCAGAATGTCTAGTGAGCAGAGAAATGTTGATCATGAATCCATGAATTTGATGAAAAAACTTGCAGACAACATAGTGCTTGGAAGTGAAAGTAATGATAAGACATTAGAACAACTTAATCTGCTGGAGACACAAACTGGTGGTATAGACTTGCTGGAGAAATATCGTGACGATGATGAAACCCTACTTCATCTTGCTAGCAAGTTCCACGAAGATGACATTGTTGTTGACAAACTTGTATCTATCTGTCCAAATCTACTCACTATGACAAGAAGTGGCAAGTATGAAGGTCAGACGGCATTGCACATTGCAATCAGCAAAGAAAACTATGAAGCAGTTGCAATAATGGCTGATCATCCAAGAAAGCTTCATCTTCTGACCATCCCAGCAACTGGCAGCCGATTCACTCACACAGTCATGATGGGTGAACTTCCACTCTCTGTAGCTGCAATGACATTTAATCATGACATAGTACTGAAACTCATTGATGAAGGTGCTAAGATAGCTGCTCAAAATAGCTATGGTGATACAGTCTTCCATTCCCTTGTGAAATTCTCCTCTCTACGTGCTGATAAACAGGAAGAAGTTATTAGCATGATGACAACTCTTAATGACAAACTAGCAAAACGACAGTGTGAACAAATTGAAAACATTAAACATTTTCAATACGAAGAAACTGATCCAGTTGCAGTTTGGCTTTTCCCAAACTATGAACACCTCACTCCACTGCAGTTAGCAGGCAAGTTAGGTCAGATAGATATCTTCAAGTACATCTTGAACCTAGATGGAGTTTACTGTCGACTGGATAGTCATGATGGACTGTTTGATGTCAACCTGTACGACATAACTGAAATAGATGGCGTTTGTATGCAAAAATGGTTTTCCGAAAAACAAATAAAAAAACATTCTTCTAAAATTGCTCCTCAAAATATGAACATATATTCACAGCAAGCAGATGTTAATGAGAATGAAACCAGATTCAACCAGTTGGCTGAACCAACTGTGTTTCAATCAGTTCTTGAAAGAATCTGTGAGATTAATGTTCAACAAGCATTTGTATTCCTCTTGCTACCAGTCATTAAGAGAATCATCAAGGATAAGTGGTCTTTGTATCGATGGTACTACGTCACATGGGCACTCTTTCACCTGGTATATGTCAGTTTCTTGACATGGTATGCCATTGAAAGAACAAAGGTAGTTAGTCTTCAACAATCACAGGATAATCAAACTGCATCAAACATTTCAGAGTATGTCAAAACATATGTTGATGTATTCACGTACTTCAATTTTATAATACCTGCACTTTACTTGCTGTTTGAGGTCAAGCGTCTTGTGCAGAAACAGTTCTGGCATCTAAGTAAAATTCACCACAACGGTACATACCGTGTACTGCTGATGATTTTTTCTTTATCTGCCCTCACAGATGCAATTTTGCATAAGATTAAGCCAGGTTACAACTACTGTCTTATCATCTCTGTGCTCATTGGCTGGTGGTTCCTTACCTTCTTCCTGAGAGCTTTCAAGAAATTCAGTTTCTTTACAGTCATGGTGCAAAAAATTCTAATCAGTGATATCATCCGTTTCTCCAGTATCATCATCATTGAACTCATTTCATTCACAGCAATGATTTACATCCTCTTTCTTCATTCAGACCCTCCAGTGGATGAGTTCAAAAATTTCAAGACCTCTATGTTAACAGTATTTAACCTGATGTTGGGACTGTCTGACATTGGTGTGTTCAGCCAAGCTTCTGAGCCATGGTTGGCAGTTGCCCTGTTTATTCTGTTTGCATTGTTGACGTATATATTGATGATCAATGCACTGATCGCAATGATGTCACAAACCTGTGCTTTAGTGTCATCAAACAAACACACACAGTGGCAGCTGCAGAGACTATCAGTCATTCTCTTTATAGAGAATACAGTATTCCCATGCATGAAGAAATCGTGTGGTAAACCAAAGTATGTAAAGCATTTTGACATTAAACAGAAGATAATGGTACAAGAAACAAGGTATTTTCTTGAGTTAGATTCCCTGCAAATGAGCTACTCCAAAGGGGCAGCCATTCTGAACAGACGCAATATGGCACAGACTGAAAGATTTAATGATGTTAATGCTCCGAGGTCTCCCTATAGACAAGGAACTTTTTTACAACCAAAACAGTCTCCTTACAGACAACAAATGAAAAATACTGGTTTTCAACAAAAACAACAAAATACTGGTTCTCACCAAAAACATTTCCACTACAAAAAAAAATCTGAAAGTACCAGTTTACAACAAAAGCAAGCTCTCTATCAACAACATGTGCCAAGTTTAACAAGTTTACAGTTGTCTCTCAATGGACAACAATTACAAACTACTGCTTATTTACTACAAAACCTATATAGACAGCAATTAGATAATACTGGTTTACAACATAAACAGTCTGGCCAGATCCAACAATCAGAGAATATAGGTTTACAACATGATCAGTCTCCCCATGAACAACATTTCGAACAAAGACACCAAAAGAGTGAAGAACATGATCAGAGTAGTGTGTCTTATGAATCAAATACATCATTAATGTTTGACAGAAGACATCTACATTCAAACAAACAATACAGAGAATCAATGAAACATGCTCGGTTTACTGAATATCAATCAGCATGTGAACCAATGAAAGATACAAAGGTACTGGATACCAGTACCGTACAAACCATGGAACCACTAAAAGATGTTAATCTACTTATCACCAGTACTGAACCAAAGGTTAATTTATCGGTTACTAATAGCAATGTAGAGCAAGACCATGACGTTAAATATATCCAGAATGTAAGCAGCTCTTCGAAAGAAAGTAGAAAACACAAATACGTAACGAGGCATGCAAGAGCAAAACAGGATGTGCTTGCTATTGACGATGATGAAGAAGATGATGATGATGATGATGATGATGAATGTGATGCTGCTTCTAGTAGCCACAGTGTTAAGCATGCAGGTTTATCAAACAAACGGTCTCTAAAACACTATAGGCTAGAGGAAATGACTCTAAAGAAGAGACAAACAGAGTCATCTAGATTGTTTCAAACTCAGGAAATATTACAAGTATCTGAGCCAATTATAAAACCTGAAATATCAACACTTTACATACAAAGTGGAGATGGATAAACTTTTAATGGACTTTAATTGAGTTTTAAATGTGCTATTTTTATGACGTGAACCGGTCGGTCGTTGGATTGATCCTTCTCAGAGGACCCATCTGCAGTTTGGGCTATTTTCCCTTTTAGCCAGTTCATCAAAAGCCATGGTATGTGCTGTCCTGTCTGTGGGATAGTGCATATAAAAGACCCCTTGCGCCTTATCGATGTGTGGCGGCAGCAAGTTTCCTCTATATACACATGTCAAAATGACCATATAATTGACGTCCAGTAGCCAATGATAAGATAAAAATCAATGTGCTCTACAGGCTTCGTTAAATAAAACAAACTTAATTTTACTTTGTGCTATTTTTACTGAAAACCACAATGACAAATGTTATTTAAATATCTGTTTGTTTTATTTATAGATTTAGATAAAAGTGTTTTCCTGCTGGGTTTATTTCTGGATCAGATACATTCCGAGTTTATCTGTTACAATATGTTTCTAGAGTTTATCTACCTTGACATTTTTTTACCTTCAGATCCTCCAAATAAAAGGTCAAATTTTGGAAAAGGTATATTTTGTTATTCCAAATTGAACTTCTTAATGTAATCTATGCAAGATATATATCTGATCAAGATAAAATTATTTATATTTTTAACTGTATCTATTTTTATATCACTGAAACTTATTTTTATATGTTCAAGTTGAAGTTTAACTATTCCATGCAGAGATTTATTCAGGATTTTTCACCAGGGTCCTATGGCTGAAGGGATTGGGAAAACTGCCCCGATTTTGGGATTTTTGTTTTCACACCACTGAATTTATGTAGCAGTTTTACTGTAATTAGTCCGGATGTTGGTACTGTATAAAGCCTGGATAAATCACTGTCATTTATGAACAAAATAAATTATTGTTTTTAAAGGCACTACCCTTAATCACTATTCTTTACTGTAATATGTATAAAACTATTACAGCTTTTATTACAGTAACTGTAAAAATTACTTAATGTTACTTGTCATATCGAGTCTGCTATTACTCTAGTAGGCACTCAGAACCATGGAATGAAATGTTCCACCAGGGTGAAAAAACAATACCGGCAGTTAACCTCTCATTTGATTGGGTCACTCAAACCATTAAAAACTGTATACTTGCTTTTACTAAACATATCACAATAATTCTGCAGAAATGTAAATGTCATCTTTATATACTAAGCAAGAATGCAACATAATGTTTGACATTTGGGTGTTCATAGAACATACATAGAAACATTGTTAAAATTGTCAGGAGTAATAAATAGAATACGAAACTCACTACCAAATATCATCAACTTTAAATCCATTATGAAATAAATCACAGCTCTGGATTTAAACTTGATAATTTATCATATCTCATTTAATATCTTTTATACACATGTATACATGTATATGTACATATAGCAGAAATTCATTAGTAACAAAGGTCAGTGACTGAAGTCGGTACCAAACGTGAACATTCTCTAATTAACTCAACTATCGATGATAATACCCTGCTTTATGTTTCTGTTATAATAAACAGTCATTAGCTACATTTACATATATCTACTGGTATATTCAAATCAATATTCACTTCATTAGCAGCAACCTGCAGCTGTTATATATGTGTACACGTTTTTATTCATATATAAATATAACCTTAAAAGGTAAATGTAATAAACAACATATTTACAAATCCAAGCAAACATGGTATAAGTATTTATGAACACCTAGTGAAGATATAGGAGTTGTGAAAAACTATCATATGCAATACGTATTGCATACAGAATTATGACATCATAAGTGAAATATGTAATGCATCTTACTTGTTTGTTATTTTTAAATTACAATACCAACAATGCTTGAATTTATGGATTTTTTAAAACAAATATTACATATTATTACATCCTATGATACTGGATGAGTAACAAATAAAATACAAAACAGTGTCCTGTGTGATACCATATATGTTACAACTCATGTATTTTCAATCATATGTCAATTGCTTGCACTCATTATGTATGATTAAAAATACACTAAGGGCTGATTTCTCGTCGACAGTTCAACCTCGATTCTTAGTTTAAACTGGGTCCACACGTGTTAAAAGAATAGGTTGAACAGTAGATCATGGCTGAACCGTCAACAAGAAACTGGGCCTAAGTCTTATAATATATACAGTATCACATGAGGTGCCATTTAGTAATCTCCATGGATAAAATTTATATACTAACTGGTACCTAAATGTCATATTTCACTACAGCAATAAAGTGATGTTTCTTGTATATCTCATTTTATTTACCTTCTGTTAAAATAGATATTTCTATATTCACTTATAAGATTAAATTATATCAGTATATTTATATATAACATTTAAATATTCATAATTAATACTTCAAATGTTCTGGGTAACTAGTAATTTATGAATATTTTAAATAAACAGTTCATTGTTATATTTATGTAATATTGTTATAATTTTTATCATGTACATATGTTAATGATGACTGATGTATTTTGCTCTGCCTATGTATATGGGTGTCATGCAAATAAATTTTCTTTCTTTTTTCCTTCCTTCCTCCTTCTTTCCTTCCTTTCAGAAACTTTCTTTTTCCCATAAAGCATTTGCCATCATGCTCAACAGAGTAAGTCTTTTACTTTTTACTTGATGTATCCTTATTCCAAGGCAATAATTTTCATGCCCGTCAAACAAGTCTGACCACTAGGCATGTGGAAAATAGCAAAACTTCCAAATATGCAAATACATTTTTTAATCCTTTTCATATTTTTATTTTATATATTTCATGTTAAAATACTGTACAGAATGGTGAATGCTAATTGTGAATGCTGACTGTTGTTATCACTGTTTTAAATTATTTGTATACTATGCATCATTTTGAATAATTATCACCATTCTAATTTATTTATATAATATATTATTGTTATCATGATTTATTTACATCATGTTACTATGCAACTGACACATCATATAAAGTATTACTTGCATACAGTATTATCATGCTGACAAAATATACGCCAAGTCCATGTCTATGTATGAAAGCTTTATTTAAAAAAAAAAAAATATTTATTATTTATTTAACTACCCCGAGCACAAAAGAAAACATTGGCTAACGGGGGGTCACACTGTGGTAACGTCATTTTTTTTTCCTTTTCTTTTTTATCTATGTATACATACAAATCACTAATCTTCAAACATGTATATATACAATATTGTGACATATAATTTATACAATATAGTGATATCCGAAACATCTTTGTCGTGTTTCAAGTTAAACCAAAATCCATATTTTAGACTGTATCTACTTGTATATAACAATTACAGAGTGGTTCCCCTTGGCTTGTTCTTTTGACCCATGGCATGTTTAACAAATTGTTAACCAGTAAACCATGACATTGGAATAATTATGTTACAAAAATACAAATCTTCACTTTCAGAAGACAAAATTTGAAAAAAAACTTGTAAAATTGACTAAAAATTAACTTTTTAAAAGGTTGAGTGATACACAACACTCATTTGGCATTGTAGATTCACTAAATTACGTGCAACATCAATACATACCAAAATAAGCAGCAATTGTCACTGGGAGAGCTCATAAACATGACATTGTGACATCTGTGTAAATTTAGAAAGTCACGTGACATGTTTTACGGTTCTACAACTAGACTGTAACTGTCTAAAAATAGACCAGTCCCAGATACGAATTCCTAAAATGTCAACATCCGACCAGGTAGGGATTTCTTTTTTTTAAATATATAAACATATAACATTTGAAAGATTTGTTGGTTGATTTTAATAGTAACATAACCAAGGTAAAATATTATTCTATTACATTGATCATGTGATTACAACTGCACGTGCGCAGAAGCTTTTCCCCCTTACTAGACCGGAAACTGATTACTCCAGGATATGTTATACATGAAGTCTGTTTACGCTACTTGGAACATGGATATTTGTCAATTACTTTAGTTTGCGTGAACATAGGCAAAAAAGGACTAGAGTTTAGGAAATAGCAAAAAAGTCCTATGTTCTACGTTTTTTCTTTACTGTATTAAATAATAATTTTTTTAATTACCCATTCAACATAGTGTAATACTCGATAATACTGCACAATGGAAACTAAACATGGTAGTGAGATCATTACAAAGTGGGGTAATTATCCATTTTAACATCTCGGTCATTTCCAGTAATATTCATACAGGGTTTCACAATTAAGGCGCGCGATCTTGCTCGCACACCACCGCGCCCATAGATTTCGACCAAGGAGCGTGAATAATCGCACTCCAAAAATACCATCAAGTTCGGTAATTCTCGGTTTTTGCGAAAATATCCGAATATAATTAGAATCGATCACATAAAAAAAATTCATCGTTTTAAATTATCCTGAATATTATAATTAAATCGACCCAAAATATATAATAAATCTCCAACTCGCATAATTGTCGGAGAATTAGAACAAAAAAAATATTTTAAAAACGTTTGGATTGTGAAGCACATCAATATTTATGGACCGTCCCTTAGAACCGATACACATTGCTATTATTGACTCTCTGGCCAAATGTATCAATGATTCTGAATGAATTGAATCATTCAATTGATTTTAAGGAAAAAAACTCCCCTTCACTTCTGTAGGGGTGTGATTATGGAGAGTGAAAAAGCTCCCTTGAACATTACTTGGGGAGTGATTTATAGCTCTCCTCTACTTTTCAAACGTGAAACTCTGTTCATATCTCATTCATCGTTTTTGCTTTATTAAATAAATTTTTGCAAATATGGCATTGATATTAAATTATGATAAATATACAAATGTATTTATAAAATAATAACCACGAACCATCAAAATACATCATACAAATAATTATCTAACACCCCTATATTTATATGGATTTGACAAACGCCTGCAGAAAATGAAAGATGGTGGGAAAATATTCTTAGCTAGGAGATTCGAATAATATAATTTCGGCTGCCATTCGAACAATACACAACTAGTGCACATAGCAATCTAGACAAAAATATCAACATTAAGTAGGTAAGTTACATATTTTTGTTTTTATTTGTCAATATACATGTTCCAAGTAGTGTAAACAGACTATAGTTCAGCTGGTCAAAATGTTCCGCATCAATCTATTTGTGCAGGACATTAACGAAAATGTTCCTGACACACAATTTAATATGCACAATTTAAACAAAATACATGTACATAATTTAGTTTTTATGGTATATGCTTTTTATTATTTAAATTTTCACAATTTATTCAACTGACACAAGCTACATCAAGCTGACTTTATGCAGAAATGTTATTTTTACCAAAAGTTTTTAAAATGTGAGTGTTGGACAAAATTACTAATACAATTAACTTTGTGACTGTCAAGTCTTCTGAGATGACAAATTTGTACTGGTCAATGTCCTTGACCAACCACTTATTTCCAGGCTTAATACAGGAGATGAAATCTACTTTTAAAGTTATTCCATTGTGTTTAACACAGCTGCCTCCACCACCCAAGTGGGAAAGGCCTTTTAAATTACTTGAAATTGAGATATATTTTGAAGAATTTTAGTCACATTATGTGTTACATATTTGTTAATTGTTGAACTTAATAAAAATAACATATTTTCTGTGAATTTCAAATTAGTTTTATTTATTATATTTATTTTTGTGAAATGTTATTATATGAATACGTGTTAGCCTCAATGGGAATCATCATGACTCGCAGGGTTTTATTTTAGGAGTCAAACATTCAAAAATGGGAGTCAAGCATTCAAAAATGGGAGTCAATCCCATAATTGAATAACTGTCTTGTTTATATTACTTGCATATATTATAACCATCCACTATTCAGTCTTTTTAATACTTATACATGTACATCCATTGTTTTTCCTCTAATAAATAATATGTTTTAGTATGTTTAAAAAAAGTTAAATCTACTGACATCAGAAATATTTTGCGCCAACCATGATGTGCACATATTTTATTTTGGAGTATTTTAGCAAAATACTAAGTCAAATACGCAGGATTCCTGCATCATGTGAAACCCTGAAACACACACACTCACACACACATGTAAGCACACACATGCATGCATGCACACATACATACACCAGGCTGTAGGATTTCAGATTTCATGGGAAACACATTTTCGGTTCCGTGCCTGGCACTCATGGGAACCCATGGGTAACTATTTTTCGGTTCCCTAAAATTGGTGATGGGTAAATTAATATCATGAGAAACGAAATTTCGGTTCCGTAATTTCCCCAGCACGGTAACGACACGTTACCGGTAACGATCGTTACTGTGAAATCCTACAGCCTGATACACACATACCACACCACACTGATCACTCTTAATTCATTAAAGATCAAAAAGAGTTCAATAAAACACTAAATTATTTAAAGTTTAAAAACAAAGTTTCATTCAAACACAAAATTCATTTTTTTACTTATCTTTTTATTAATCCAATTTTGCTCCTTATTTTCCCTTTTAGATTAGGTTTAAGTGTTTACCTTTAAGATATAGGAATAGTTAGTACTTGTGGACTAACAAGAATGATCAAAGACCATAACAACATTTTATACATTTAGCTTCCTGTGCACGTCTTGTTGCTGCATTTTAACAATGGTGCATTTATGTTCGTCTACATGTAATAAAATCAATCACTTTAACCACCACATTCTAATAATCAATTCAAGTTATGTTTTCTTAACATTATTATAAAGAATACAAAGGTCATGGGAAATACTTTACTCTAGTCAGTGCTCAGAAATTAATATATATTCACAAATACGTGTGTCACAGACAGTTTCAAAACATCTTTTCAAATGCTGTTGCAGTGTCATGAATTAAATATATATCACTTGTGTGCTTTGCTTTTCACTTGTCCACAGTATGCCTTTAAAATTTAATATATTTAATTATTCAAAAAAAAGAAGAAAATAATATTAATAAAAAGGGCACTTCTCAAATAAAAGGGGGAGTTCAGGATCCCCCACAAACCTCCTCTAAATCCGACCTAGCTCAGGCTCAATAGAGACACGTAGTTGTGAAAGAAATGAATGTAACAGCTGTCATTTGACAATACAAAGACTTTACTTAAAGATTTTTTTTCTAATTGTAAAATAGTATCGATTTAATCTCATATAGGAAAATCAAACATTCTGACCTTTATTCCCTCTGCACTTTTCCCTTGAACAATTGTTAACCATGCACTGTGACATAGACAACTGTATTTGCATCATTTCCTTTTAAATGACTGGAAGAAAACTATTATGACCTGTATTATATCAGGGGTAGAAAAATACCATTGCCCGACTCCCATGTACAGTAATATTTCACCGTCAGGCAACAAATATAAGTAATGTAACTTGTCCGTGGGCAATTAATGAGATTTTTGTTGTTTCATTTTCTTCTTTTTTTTCCTTTTTTTTTAGTACTTATCTTATGCCAGTGTTGGAAATGGCCGGGAACCCGAGTCCACCTGAAATGGGGTCAGGCTACGAACTTTTCAAAGTTGGTAGCCCGTGTGTCCACCATGTCTGGATAGGCTACGGTCATATGATAATTAAATACCTTCCAATGACACGCTATTTATCCGTGTGGGGAAATGATTCACATCATTTATTCATTGATTAACAAAATGTATGTTTGTCTTGTCTGTCTTATATTTTATCGAACAGTTAAACACAAACAAATTAATAAACAACGTGTAGGTAGGTAATACTTGAAAAAAAGGTTGCTTCGCCAACTTTTCCGTTGGTCCACCAACTTTTTAAAGTTCGGAGCCCTGGTGACCATCTCAATTCTCAATGAATTTCCAACACTGCTTATGTCAGGAAAAATTTCTATGGATCACCTGTATTTATGTCTTAAAATTATTCTAACTAGTAAGTGAATAACTCCTACTGAACAAAATAACGAATGATCAACAGTTTTAATTAGTACTGGTATGCAACCATCAATAGTGTTAGAGTTGTCGCCCTTATGCAGAGTTATTTTTGCTGGTAGTGGCAAAAAACTAAACAAATAAAGACTAGGCAAATCAGAAATATTTCTTTATACATTTTATTGCACTTAAAAATTCAACATCCATCACAAAAAAGTTTGGGCAAGTATTGTACAGTTCAGGGCAAGTTCTAGTTTTCACTTGCCCGAGAGCAAGTACATTTATAAAATAATTTTCCACCCTGGGATATCTAAAAACTCATTTTTAAATATGACGAGCTAGCTATATTTTCATTATTACTTACAGAATCATCAACTAACAAGTAAGCTGTCATATTGATAACAATCCTATAATTTAGGAACCTATAGTACCTGTTTGTTTACAATGTATTCATGATGTATTTACAATCTCAGTTAGCTTTGAAAATAGGCTATGACATTTGTCAGTCACTAAGATAGTAGCACTAAGCTTTGAAAATATAAGCTCTGGTCTGTAACAAGGAACCAAGGCATTGGGGTTGGGGGGTGGGGGAGAAATTCTGGTACAGGAAAGGATGCTAACCTAAGTTAATGTTTTACTTTAACTTACAGATATATAAAAAAGTTTCTTTTTGTTTAACAATATCACTAGAGTTCTTTGATTTATTAATCATCAGCTAATGGGTGTCAAACATTTGGTAATTCTCACATCAGAGAAAATATGTTACATTTTTTCCATAACCAGCATGGATCTTTCAAATGCACTTTCCCACTGATATGACAGCACATACCACAGCTTTTAATATACCAGTTATTGGAAAGTGGCTGGTATGGGACAAAAACCCAATCAAAGAATATGTCCACCAAAGGGATCTGATTTTAGGAACAAAGCACATCGGGCAAAATTCTACTAACTGAACACAGATTCTGAGGTCGAACTTCGGTGTTTGGGGGGAGCATGGCGATTATTGCCTTGTTCCTAAGAATAAAGAGGGCACTAAGGCAATTTTGAGGACACATCAAAGGCACAACAGCAAATGTGTGTTTCCTAAGACAGGGTTTCACATTTAAGGTGAGCGATCGCGCTCGCAACCCACCACGCCCGTAGATTTCTATCAACGAGCGTGAATAATCGCACTCCAAAAATACCGAGTTCAGTAATTCTAGGTTTTTGTGAAAATATCCGAATATAATTAGAATCGATCACATAAAAAAATGTCATCGTTTTAAATTGTCGAAAATATAAATAAATCGACCCAAAATATGTAATAAATTTTCAACTCACGTAATTGTCGCAGAATTAGAGCAAATTGTGTTTTTTTTTAAACATCCGGTTTTGTCAATTAAATCGACTGGTTGTCATCTCTGCGGTAAAATTAATTTGGCGTGACACGTACAGATATCAGCGTAGTCAGGTATCGACTATTTTTGTTTCCAAAATGCGGATGGAAAATCCATTTAATTAATAAACTGCGCTATTTGGA
>JAULBS010116692.1:0-14558 GCA_032355785.1 Symmetromphalus regularis | reverse complement strand
TGCTCTATAATGTTGGCGGGAGTGGGAGGGGGAGCAGCGGGATGGTCCGTCCCCCCCTCACTTTTTGGACAAGGGTATGTTCCGTCCCCCCCCCCACTTTATGGGACGGATTTTCGCCCTTGCAGACGAACAATGTTGTGTCGATATTGTGGGTACCACACAATATCGAGTTAACCAAATATCGACTCAAACGTGCACTCAAATAATTATGTAGAAAAAATGTCAAATTTGAAAACAAAATACATGTTTAACTTTATACATGTTTAAATTTATTTGTATCGAAGCATGTAATTTTATTTAATCGGGTTGACACGTCCAGTGCACCTGTTACGGTGGGTAAAGATCGGTCGCATTGTCATTCTCCGTGTCACTGGATCAAGTTTACATGCAACCTTGATCCGGGCAGCTAACAATTCTTCAGGGGCAGTTCCAGCAATCGTAAATCGGGGGGGCAACTGTTCTCGGCACGAAAATTAGGGGTGGCGTGGGCCGGTTGCGCCCACCCCCCCCCCCCCCCATGGAACCGCGCCTGCTCTTGGACAATGCTGTCGTCTGATATTGCAGTACAGGTGGGCAAGCTGTCGTCCGCACGTTCATATTCCACTAGACACCGCTGGTGTGATACGGGAACAAGACCATTGTATCTTGAAACCTTATTAAAAGAGCTAAGGCCGTCAAATGACAGCATATGAGTATTTTTTACAAAAATAATATTCATGGTGACAGGATGACAACAGGATCAGTTCGCAGTTTATCAAAGAGTTAAGTCAGGTGACTAGTATTATGTAATAGTGTATTGATTTTTTTTTAAAAGATCGTAGAGGTCATTTAATACCTGTTTTAAATAACTTCACTGGTTGATCCCATACAAAAACAGTACAAATCATATCTGTTTATTGCCAGATGTCGGCAACTCTTTTACATGCTTACAATACCGCTACGACATTGGTGATTATTTATGATTATATATAATTTATAGGTTTCGTAAATCATCCATACATTTATAAACGTTTTATTTATTTAACAGATAATATTAATATCGACACATCGAGATACTTTTCTAAATAAAATGTTGTCTTGACTCCAGAATAAATCGACACACTTAAATTAAAAACACAAAAACAGTAGTTAATACACGTTTCGGCTGGGACCGACAAGTCATATCGACACAAACAATGTATTGACTCAAGCAAGATCGACACAATAGTGCTCGACTGTAATAAAAAGAAAATCGTTGGTCACCTCTTTCTTACATTTTGAATTAATATCCAACTTGTTATTTTTTTTAATTATTATTTAGCATGTACTGCAGAGTGCAAGGCTGACCCTTGTAAATGTGAAGACAACTGTGGTTGTGGTCCGGGCTGCGAGTGTCCGCACTGCAAGGATCACAAGAAATGTAAATGTGGAGGTAAGGAAATATACAACCCCAGCTCACTTTATTTATATAAGAGTTAAACTTTAAATCTGAACTTTATGCTTAATATATAGTTGTTTTCGTGCATTTGCTATTTTCCCCTTCAAAAGTTACTCGTATCACTCAGTACAGTATCCAGTTTGGGGCAATGCAAAATACAGCACAAACTGTCCCGCATACAGCATGCCGTACGCCGCACACGGAACGTTCGTTAAAACAGTTTTGATTAATCTAAAAGACTGGATTTATTATTTATTGCATGCAATGTGTTTTGTGTTGATTTTAATTTTAAACCTTGGTAAAACATTGATAAAAGGTACGTTATTTTCCACATTTAAAACGAGATGTCTTGTAATTTATTTAGTCCGTTTCCTTTTTGTTTTTCAGCTACCTGTAAGTGCAGTCCTGCGTGTGTTAAAGCTGGTAAATGCATGTGCAAAAGTGATTGCCCATGCAGAACAGGTAATTATTACTTGGGGAAAACTAATTGCCTAGAATTGAGTATTAATTTGTATTGTATGAGTTATCGGTAGATTATAATGTAACAAATTGTATCTAATTGTACCACTTATTTATATTATTCGTCTTTAGGAGACTTTTAAATAACATGTTAATTTATTTATCCAGGACAAGTTTGCGCAAAATTCGTTACATTCTTGCATTACCTTTGTTTGAAAAAATGTAAAGAACTTTTGTAGACCTAAGTAAATTTTCTGTCATTACTGATACTTGCTAATTTTCTACGAGCCACAATTTACACAGTTATTATGTTCAAGGAATTTAATGGTAACTGCAGAAGCGAATCCCGCCACACCTATCCCGCCAATTTTTAATTATTATTATTATTATATCAGGCCTGTACAAAGCTGGTAATAAACCCGGGCCAGATGGGAAACATTGGCCCCATTTCAAACTGGTCATCAAGTATTTTTGTAATCAGTGCTAAATACCAGGGGTAGTAGGTCTGTGCTAAGCTGGTAATAAACCCAGGCCAGATTGGAAACATTGGCCCCATTTCAAACTGTTTAATAAGTATTTTTGTAATCAGTGCTAAATACCAGGGGTAGTAGGTCTGTGCAAAGCTGGTAATAAACCCAGGCCAGATTGGAAACATTGGCCCTATTTCAAACTGTTTAATAAGTATTTTTGTAATCAGTGCTAAATACCAGGGGTAGTAGGCCTGTACAAAGCTGGTAATAAACCCGGGCCAGATTGGAAACATTGGCCCTATTTCAAACTGTTTAATAAGTATTTTTGTAATCAGTGCTAAATATCAGGGGTAGTAGGTCTGTGCAAAGCTGGTAATAAACCCGGGCCAGATTGGAAACATTGGCCCCATTTCAAACTGGTCATCAAGTATTTTTGTAATCAGTGCTAAATATCAGGGGGAGTAGGCCCCTCAAAATTGTAGGCCCATGCCAATTGGTCCACCAGAACACCTTCCCCTCCGACGGCCTGATTATGTTAATTAACTTTTTAAAACATTCTTATGCTTACAAGGTTGATTTTTTTTTTTTGGGGGGGGGAGTAGGACTTTTTAATTATTATTTCAAATTCGTATGATATTCGAGACCCTCACTTAACTCCCTCCATCCTCCGAGCTTAAAGTTCGTACGCATAGGAAAATGTTGATAATTGTGAACTAAACCTTGATATCAAAGGATTTTCACATTGACCTTGATAATTATGTATGCATGATTGTCGGATTATTTAAGAGAGTAACTGTTGGACTGTCAAAGGTCGTGATACATGATATTATGCATTGTTTCACAGAGTTCTTGTGTGTTCATTATATCAAAACCATGTGTCTGTTCTGATGTATTTGATAATAGAGATAACACATGCACTGGGTTGCGATTGCGTTGGCGCAATTAAACTGACTTCTTCAACGTGTTTTCTGTCTGTGATATTTCATTCAGGACGACTTGTAAAACTAATGATGCAATCTACAAGGACACGCAAATTAAAGTGAAGGAAGGACATAGATCCAGACCTGACCTTTTTCGCCCCTTCACTTGTTTTAACAAATTACAACTATTTATACATTGGATAAGTGCTTCAGGCACGTGTACAGGAATTTATACAGGGCTCGATTATCAGTCATACTTACAATGTTCCATAAAGAAATACCATGATTTTTGTATTCACAATCTTCCGGAAAAAAATATCGTATTTTTCTGTTTCATGTTTAAAGAAATATCGTGATTTTAATAAATATATTTACAGTGTTCAATAAATAAATTTCTGTTTGTAATATTTACAGTGTTTCAAAATGAAATGGCATGTCAGTCTACCGTATTTACATTGTTTTATAAAAACATTATGTTTGTATTTACAATGTTCACAAAGAAATACCATGTTAGTGGTATTTACAATGTTCACAAAGAAATACATTGTGTTTTATTTATAGTAGTGTTTCGTAAAGACAGTTTATAGTGATTTAATTTGAGACAACTTCTTGACTAATAACAATAAATACTGTTTGTTATTTGATTTTTTTATAAGGGAAGACATAAAATAACGATCTTGGGTATTCTACAAAACGAAATGTAGAGTAACGGATCAAGGAGTTTAGTAAATCTGACTTAACCACTTAGTTCCTTCACACTATGTACGTTAAGATGTGAAGAGAAAATTTATGTTTTTGTTTTGATTTCAGACTGCACAAAAGAATGCCTAGAAGGTAACTGCAAGTGCGGAGATGACTGCAAATGTGGGCCAGGCTGTCAGTGTCCCAAGTGCGGCAAGAAATGCAAATGTGGAGGTGATTAAAATATTTCAGTATGCATTCTCCGCAATGATGTTTATACTCAAATAAAAATCAGTACAAATGATAAGAATTTTCAGTCCTTTCTGTTTGAGGAGAGTGATTGCTTACACTGTCTTAACACTTTCATCTGGAATATTTGTTTAGGCTAGCAGTTAATTACTTTCCAACTACTTCTAAATGGAGAGGACTGGTTTTTCTTTGTTATAGACCCTGACCCTATCCAGCCCTCGAAATTCAGATCATCTTGCGACAGCAGTTTAGTTCAAATAATAAAGTAAATACCAGATAATGAATTTTTTTTGCTAAAGCTTTTGCAACGGCACTGCTGATTATAGTCGCGAATTTCTAGGACTGCCTATCATATTCTGAGCTAAACTACCATGTTCCATTCCTCGTTTACCTATCATGATTGTGGACCTCATTCTGGATGTAACACAATAAAATCTGAGCTGGTCTGTTCTGCTTTACTTTACAGAGTACTAAGTTACATAGGTTTATCATCAGTAAAACATTTATAAGAGGAACACTTTGATAGCATTACTTTTCTCTCTCTCTCTTTTTTTAGTGAATGCGTGGTGTAACATAAATAACGTGAAACTTATTTTTGGAGATATCAACCAAAAATCCGAACCAGACTGAGTTATTCAAAAGTAGAAAAAATCATTCCAGACTGAGTCGCCATCGTATCGTAGTTAACATAACGATCAGTGCAAACTGTTGGACAGAATTCAGCTTGGTTGTTAGTTTGTCCACAGCTTTGGTGCGATGGAACCATCATAATTATAATTGATTACCATCAGTAAACTGGCTGTTTGGTTTGTTTTTTATTCCTATTACATGAGTTAATAGTTAATATTAATGTCCATGATTATATGATTTTACAATGAAATAGTAACCATTGCGAAATGGTTACAACTTTGGGAGTGGGGTGCGGCACTGACAGAACGATTACAAACTATATCAGATGGGGTTTTTTTAAAAGGCTTACAAGTGGGGGTTCCTATGGGCCTGTAGTATATTGATTCCATCGGGGAATATGTTTTGACGGAACAAATATTCTAGGATATTACGTCCTCCGCAATTTTTATTATAGGTTTGCTGTTCTTGTTCCAGTTTTAATCAGTGTTGTTATAGGGCCAGCGCGGCCGTTTAAATATTGGGATAACAAATGCCCCCGCTGCCTCTACCCCCATCCCCCGGCTGCGCCAGCTCTGTGAACTATTCTTTTCTACCTAAAGTTACTCTACATCCAGACGTATTTATTCATCGTTGACATACGTTGATTTTTTTTTTTTAGAAACATGCAGCTGTGGAGCTGGATGTTCTACTTCAGAAAAGTGCAAATGCGGGAATACGTGTTCATGCAAGTGACGTCAGAACCACGGAAAGTTCAAAACCAATCAAGAAGGACCATAACAAAAACGTCGTCTGCCTCTTAATAAAGATGATTATATATATAATACTGTAATCCCATTGTCGCCTTTTGACTGCCTAATTGATAAAAAAAACAATGTATCTATAATGATATCACTATGCATTAAGTTAATTCAAATTAGGTAATTTAGGAGGAAAAACTGCATTTTAATTTCTCCTGGATTTTTCCATGTGAAATTTATCAAAACTGTTAAAGTATCTGCATTGTTATGTTGATATGACCATCTTCGATGTGTAATATACAGAATAAATTCGGTTTGAAAAATCTATAACAAGAAGTTAATTTTAGATGAAATTCAGTACTTAAAATAACCGGTAAAAACATCTTGATCAAATTTCAAAAAATAAATATTCCTTTTTCAATAAATTATTCTTTCTTTTTGGAACAATACATTTAACGCTCATTATATTTACTTTATAATCAATGACATTGTGAAACATGAATAAATAATCTATATTCTTCTGTTCGTTGGTTGTGTATTGTGATAATAAAACATGTTAAATTGATATGTATTTAGTGTACAGGTGTGAACCCATCTTGATGTCATCAACTTCCCATATCGTCTGGTTAATCACTTTAATAAACGTCTCATAATAACGTTCATGGGAAAGCTTTGCTGATCCACGTATACAACATACAGTTGTATGGTTTTCTCTTTAACTCAAAACTAATTAGCGTAATATCTTTTATTAATACTGGAATCATCTCCAAAGTTACATTTTTACAGATTCATTTCAAAAAATTAAATTCCTATTATAAAGGTAAAGGTAAAAATAGGTTTGTTAAATGTTAGTGCGTCACCAAAAGTAGAAGTAGTGTATTTCCTAGTTTAAGGGTTGAGATTACCAGATGACAATACTTTACTAAATTGTTCGTAAACGTTATTATAGCCAACGTGCAGCGCCAGATTTCCTGATATGTTATCCGAACTTTCCACTTGCAATTTTTCATTTTTCTGCTTCATAATGATAAGGAGAATGAGCTTCCGTGGTCCATTCTTAGAACATCGGACTCTCAAGCTGATGACTGATTCAGAAGCTGGCTCACACTTGACTACGTGTTAAACTAACCAAATGTATGACATCCAATACCTGATGATTAATAAATCAATGTGCTCTAGTGGTGTCATTAAAGAAAACAAACACAAATTATAATCAAGGAGATATAAACAAAGTTTAATAAATAAATCAATGTATTTTATACAGTTTTAAAACGATGGTTGCTACTCAACGATAATATGACAATGTATTCCATTCATCTTTGTTTATTCTTTACTGAAAAAAAAAAGTAATATTATTTTAAATACATTTCCAAAATTAACAGACATACATTGATTACCACGGAAGAACACATTACATTATTTAATATTTTCAGCTACATGTATTTTTTTCAACATCATATTCCTATAATACCTTGAATTACTTTTTCTTCTTTAACAATCTTATTAGAGCGGTTTCCTCTCGCTTCAAAAATAAAATTCTGGCTACACCATTGTCTTTAAAAAGAAATGCGTTAAAAAGCCCTAAAATTAATGACTTGAAGGGATATATTTCAGAATAAAGCTAAATCTTCAACTTACAACAAAATGGTGATTGTTTATTCGTATTGAGGTAGAATTTTCCAGTTCTGTTAGACTTGTCTGCGAAGTAGCCCATGGTTGGGCATTGTGTCGATCCACAGGAAGTACATTTACCGGAAGTGAAATCATCGTATGAAGAACATGGGTAGGCGATAAACTGACAATCCCCTTCGATCAGCGACTCGGTGAAATAATCGTGTGAGCGTATGTGACTGCACACAACGTCATTTTTAATTTCTGGAATTTACAGTTAATCATAATTAGTATACGTTATGATAGTGATAGTTGTATACAGTTTTATTCATTAAAATATTGAAAAATATAAAAAGAACACCTTTGCACATTGTTTATTCAACGGCTATTTTGAGTTCTATATGGAGCGGAATTTACAAAGCGTATTCCTTTACAGGCGTGTAACTAAACAATATTTACAATGTTAATATAACCACGTTTAAGAAAAATCAGTCTTCATAAATTTGGCCCACAATGTTTGTGACTCATGATCTTTAGAGGAAACCCGCTACTTCCACATAGCGTATGCCATAAGCTACTATCCGATTAGCAGAAAAGGATCTTTGATATGCGCCTTCACAAAAGACAACACATGCAATGGCCTTTAATACACAATTGTGAACAACTGATGGGAACAAAAAATGGGTCCTCTGAAGGGGATGGATCCGACGACCCATTACATCTCAGACAGGCACTCAACCTTTAGAGTTATGTCTTACTCCGCAATAAAATAGTACGGATTTTCGGTTCATGAACTAGTTTCAGCAATAATGTGAGGTGTGACGGGGGTTGCTGGTTAGGCCACCCCCCCCCCCCTCCCAGTGATTCATAAATGCATATATATTTTTTTTAGCTTAATTATTATTGTAAGAGAAAAAGAGTTGATTTCTGAATTGCTTGTACCTCCTCAATTTTCTCGTTTTCCTGTTGTTGGTGGTGGAGGTGGTTGTTGTGTTTTTTATTATTTTTCTTTTTAATGGTTTTTTTAATATTATTATTAGACCCACCTATTTTTGGTGTGTTTAAAACTATCTGCTTTTTCGACATTGTAACAGCCTCCTCAGAAGGAATGACTAATCTGCATACACCGTTTTTACCTTGGTGGGAGTGGGAGTGGCTGGGGGAACTGGGTTATGTCTGGAGAAGACAACGATCAAAAACATATTCTCTTTCTGACCTAATTCAGGTCGAATAGTATGTATTAATAAATGTTAAAACTCAATGTTCTGACCTGTGAAATGAAAAAGAACCACATCTTCTAACCCATTCGTAACAGGAGACGGACATCCGGCCTGGTGCATACCTCCATTGGGGTAAAAGTCGATATGTCCCCAGGCAGCCAGAGTTCCTAAACCTATAGCAATACCGCTTAAATTAATGTGATTAATTGGTAAACATGGTCATTGCATCAAAAGGTCAAGAAACAGAAGGAAATAGCCACCTCATCCCACATAAATGAGGTTACCACCTACTATGTTTGCCCATCTTGCAATTCTATTGGTGATTTTTTGCAAGGGTAAATATCGTTTCCTGGAAGTGGGTAGACGGAGCATCCCTACTGTCCAAAACGTGGGGGATGTGTATCCATCACCCCACCCCGCACCCTCCCCCGCCCTTCCCCCAGTATTGATGCCATTAAGGACCCTGTGTATTTGCGCAAAGACCACATGGTTAAGTGTTACATTCATACAATATAAAAAAGAAATACTGGTAAAGATTATTATTTAGGCATTTTAATTTCAATTTTTCGAAGCAAAAAGTGGGGGTGTAGGTGGGGGATAATTATATAGGTATCTCCCCTGTCTAAAACTCGTTGATATATTATCGACCCTTCAGGTTCAGAAGGTGCTCTAGGTTTTGCCAACCGGAAAGGTGCTTTGATTCCAATGTCGTTGTATTATTCGAGGAATAATGGGATCACCAGATGGAAATTAGTCATACGTCACTCAGTGTATACATTTTCACATTTGTTTAATTACCTAATTGATATTATCTATTCACAATGTATAAAAATATATATCCAGTACAGTCATTTCTTTTCTTAGAATAAAGGAAATTCAATTTTCTATTCTTTATATTTTTTATTATTAAATTAAGGTATAAGTTGTTTTTGTTTTTTTTAAATATTTGATAGTTTACCTGCGTCATATAGGGGTTCTGCGTCCGTGTGTATGTTATCCACGAAAATGGCGTCTGTAGGATCTAGTCGTGCGATTGGATTTGCATTTTTAAATAGGGGTCCTGCCGGGTCAAGACCTGGAAGAAAGAAAAGGACACCCAGCACATTGATTAATCTTACATGTTATCAAGACATTTGTAGACGAGTGGATGTTGTATAGACTAGTCATTATAACGGTTTAACTGTAGAAATGCCTCAAATCAGAACTTTTGCCCGAAATAGGTGCTAGATAGCAGCTTATCTTTGAAAGTGTACATGAAAATAACCAGACTTTAATTAATAAAGGTTACTATTTGAAGGCATCTTGTATTTTTTTATAGACACAGTGAAATATGTTCATTATATTTCAGTTTGCTGGGACGTTGGAACCGTGGGGGCTGGGGAGGATTCAGCCCCCAATAATTCCCATAAATATATTGCTTATTCATAGTTGAATTATTCACAGGCAAATTTTGATGTTCAGAAACGGGAGCAGCCTCCCTCCCCACCACCACCCCCAATATGAATTTCGTTCCAACGACCCTGGTTTGTTTCAATTATCTTTGCTTCAAAAAGCTGAATTTTTTGGTTACATTTACTCAGATATAATATTATTTGATTGAAATCGATTAGTACTTCATCAAAAGTGATGGTTAATAATACAGTTTATAAGACAAACCACACAACATCACTTTACCAGTTATCCGTCCAATGCCTGGCACTCTGTGGCCGATGTAACCGCCAACGTGTGCACCCAGGCTGTGTCCAATCAGATGCACGCTCGCCATTTCCACCTGGAACTCGTCACGAAAAAGTGACACCAGTTTTGCAACCACTGCTCCCACTAAACGTGTGTTGGCAGCACACTTAGGATAAAAAATACGATTTGCACCATTTTCCCAGTCTACCGTTATTATGTTGAAGTCACCCTGGAACAAATTTAGCAATAAAAATAATTATATCATTAGTTAACATTCGTTAATGCTGCAATATCTAGAATATATTTTTTTTTATTAAATTATTATTTAAAATATATTTTTCAGATGTTTCGTACCCATGACGCATCTTTCTTCTCTTTCCATTAGCTGTTTGCCTTAACTAGTTCACATAGTTACTCGAACTTTGAGTGTAACCTATGCAACCTAGAACAGCTGAAGAAAACAGAAAAAATGGGAAATCATGTGCAGAGCCCAAAACAAATTTGGAAAATTTATTATAAATAATCTTGTGGTGATGATTGATTTTTTTTCGATTTTTTTAAATATTCTAGAAATTGCATCTTTAATGAGACTTTAATTAGCTATTATGCCTGTGTAAAAAATTATGACACGTTCAATAAATGTTCTACATAGGAAACTTATTTTGTATTCGTGGTAAAGGTTTAAAAATAAATAAAAATCCAGAAAGAGTAACAGAAAAAAAGATGAAGCAGAAAAGAACAGAAGCAAAATAAAATTAATCTATTTTTAATTACAATCAAGAATACAAGGCTCAGTTTGTTAGCTAAGATGAACTTTTCTGCTATAGTAGTAAAAGATAACTACATGTGTATATTACCAGCTCTAGAAGATACTTTGTCATATTCAACACCCACGGGGCACTCCCGAAACTATGGTAACCGTGTATGATAATCTTGGTGTCTTTGTGTCTATCGAAGTTACTGCCAGAGATAGATCCTGGGTCTTGATATTCAAGTCTTTGTCCATCCGCCGGGTTATCTCGCGTGAACAGCACCATGGTCACTTTTACTTCCTCAGGGGATGAAGGAAGTTCTCCAAAAACATTTTTAAACCCTCCTTCATCGGAGAAACAGCCTAAGTCACCATAGCAAACATTCGACTTGAACAAAAAGGCTGCAAAAGTAGGTAAAGATGTTTGTGACTGCCAGCGAACATAATCCATTAATATCATAATTTGAATGTAACTGAATAACGTATGTATCATAAACAAATACATGTTTTACAGCTGTCTATCTATACATTTATTTCTACAGTTATATTTATTGAAACCAAATATCCATGTCGATGTAATCAAAACATTATTTTAAGTAAAGTTTCTATTTCCTCGTTCGTAAACATATTTTGCTATTTGCATTTCAATTCAACCTTGCGTTCAGGACAGGCTAGCATACGCGGTCGCTACGTAATAATTTCACTGGTACCAAACGTTCTCATTGGGTTAAACATGAAGCGTAAAAATTAGTCTAGCCACCTATTTCATCCTGAACGCACACTGTACAGGATAAAACGCTTGTTCGTCAATTTAGGTCACTTACAGTCGAATATAAGATCTCTTGAGGAATTAATACAGGGAAGTCGAAACAAAATGTCTGTTTTCCGTATTAAGTAGTCCACTAGCGGATCCAGGGTGGTCCAGGGGGTTAGGACACCCTCCCCTTACTCGACATTTTTTTTTTTTTTTTTACCATTTTACGAGTGGGACATGAAAATTAAAAACAATTTCACCTATTTTTTATTCACTCATCACTTTAGGACCCCCCTTTCAGAAATCCACATTTGGATGTCCCCTTTCAGAAATCCTGAATCCGCGCCTGTAGACTTTATGAAAAATACCATAGTTGTGGTCTGAATAAGCTACATAGTGTTAAATGGTTGGTTGTTGCTACATATACTGCAAAGTAAATATAATGAGAAATAAATACAAAATTAAATGTTTGTTATTGAGGTTTTTTGTTGTTATTATGACATTAAGTGTTTCATATAATGCAAAACTTCGTTGTTTTTTTCATGCTGTATTTGTACAGTACTTATTCATAGCATTTTTTTTTCGTTCTAAACATGGAATAATTTATGTACAGCACGCCTACAGGATAAACAGATATTAAAAATATACAATACCGTTTGTAAGAGAAAAACAAAACGTCCACGAAACAAGCACCGTACTGGATAGCATGACTCGCTGTTAGGACTTGGGTAGCACACGACACTTAACAGACGACACCTGAAGACCTATCTAAATAAACATATTATTTCCAGAATAACTTTACTGTGAGATCTGATAAGATAAACTAGATTCTCACTGAGTTTGTCTGTCAGTAAACTACAATACGTTTGTGTGAAACTGAACAAACTGCAGGAGTGCCTGGTAACGAAACCAGAAGTGAATTGGGGCCATAATAGGGTTTCTTTCTAAACACCCTAAATCAGTTTGTTTAAAAGTAATTTTCATCCTTGAGAACGCCAAATATCAACTGTAAAAAAAATTAAATAAATAATAATAGTAATAAGTCTAATTATAATTATAATAATTGTATTGAATGTATTAAAAACAGTACATTAATTCATGTTTAACTGAAATCAAAAATAGGATTTCTAACATAGAAATCGACCACATATTTAAAAAGATAAGGAAATATTTCCAATTTTGACCTTTCGACCACAGAATTAATGTACAGTTAAACCTGTTTATAACAACCATTGAGATACCTTCATCTAAGTAATTGTTATGAAAGAGTGACATTTATATTCAGGTTGATATCTTTGAAACCCCTTCTAAATTTTCTATTTCCGCCTCTGACCTTTACATTTTAATAGCAGCATCATATCTTTTATGAGCACGTTCTATTGTATGGCCTTTGATATACCAGTGTTAGGCACAGGATGGAACAGAACTTTCAATTTTAGGATTTTAATTGGTGTGATGGTAGGGAAATTATCTACTTCAGAAGTTAACTTTGACATGAGTATAAAGTTATTTCTTAATTTAAGGTTTGATAATATTGAAGTTCATTGATTAAAAAGATGTTTGAATTTTTTCATTTTGATAAACACAGCTGACAATTTAAGTCATAAGATTATATTTAGGATGGTCGATCTGCAGCTATTTGTTAAAATATTTGTTTATATCAGTGGCGTTGGAACGAAATTCATATTGGGGGGTCTGCTAATACTAAGAAGCAACTGACTTTACCAAAAAACACAAGAATAACATTAAAATTTTAAATTAGTTGTGCCCCCCGGCTCCAACGCCCCTGTATATGGATTAGATCGCAGTAATTTTTGTTGTCCATATTTGTACGGTGTCAAACTGACAAATGTGATCTCCATTGTTTAAGGAGAATCCACATCTTTGACAGCGTAATGCGTGCCTGCATATCTGGGCACAGTTTTGACAGTATATTGGGCAGATCAGTCCCAGTTTATAACGTGTGTAATCTACTAGTCGATAACACTATAGTCATACTAAAATAAATATGACTTTAAAACTCATCCAAACGAGGTAATATTTATCATCATTTCAAAACAGTCTACAACTCTTCAAAAAATTCCATAGAAGCTAGACCTGGCCAGAGGGTACAGATCAAACCACAGGGTACAGACTTAACCAGAGGGTACAGATCAAACCACAGAGTACAGACTTAACCAGAGGGTGTAGATCAAACTAACAAGCTTTTGGGATAGAACGCTGACCTGAAACTGGCATCATGCAGCTAAGGCTCAAATAGACAATTTGAACGATGACTAAGATTTAAATTGAGGGTTACTTTGATTGTTGAGACATCTTTCTGTAAACAAGTCATCAGAATACATAACGAGTACTTACAGTTAGAACGTAAACTCTTTTTAATATTTTCATTGATGACCTTGCCCACTGTCTCAAAAAAGAACATCAACAAAACAACCCGAAAAATGGTCTTAATGTGGGGCTTTTTGCAGATGACACCGCCTTTTGGAGGGTTGGCAGAAGTGCGGATGCCTTGGCTAAGCACTTACAGAAAGACCTAAATAGACTTCAGGATTGGGCTAATAAATGGGGAGTCAAAATTTCTCAAAGCAAAACAAAATGTATCTATTTCAAAAATATAAAAAACATGAATACTCATGCAGATAAAAATAGACTCTATTTGACTTTAAACAATAAACAAATCCCTCAGGTTAAGTCTATTAAATTCCTGGGGGTCCATTTCGACCATAATCTTACCTTTAGAACCCACATCAAGACAATCAAGGACGCCTGTAGAAAAAGTATAAATCTTCTTAAATCTCTTTCTGGCACTGGGTGGGGGGCACACAGAAAGTCTATGCTAATGGTGTATAATGCCCTCATACTCTCTAGACTGCAATACGGATCCCAGGCCTTCGGAAACGCTCCTGGTTATGTGCTTCATGAGCTAGATAAAATTCAAAACCAAGCATTGAGAATTATCGCCGGCTTACCCAAGAATAC
>JAULBS010116681.1:0-14559 GCA_032355785.1 Symmetromphalus regularis | reverse complement strand
TGTGTGTGTGTGTGTGTGTGTGTGTGTGTGTGTGTGTGTGTGTGTGTGTGTGTGTGTGTGTGTGTGTGTTTTAAAATAAGGATGAGGAAAGTGGGCATTTCCTAGAATATATATGTTTATGTGCAAGCATGTGTCTGTATATTTATACACATATAAAATTGTGTTTGTCTGTGTGTGTGTGTGTGTATGCTTGTGTGTGTATGTGCGTCTGTATGTGTGTGTCTCAGACTGTATGTGTGTGTGTGTTTGTGTGTGTGTTTGTGTGTGCGTGTTTGTCTGTGTGTGTGCGTGTTTGTGTTTGTCTGCGTACGTATGTGTCTGTATTTGTGTGTTTGTGTGTGTGTTTGTTTATGTGTGTGTATGTTTGTGTGTGTCTGTATGTGTCTGTATGTGTGTGTGTTTGTGTGTGTATGTATTTTTCTGCGTACGTATGTGTCTGTATTTGTGTGTTTGTGTGTTTGTACATGTGTGTGTTTGTTTATGTGTGTGTGTGTTTGTTGTATGTGCGTGTGTGTTTGTGTGTTTATGTGTGTGTGCGTGTTGTGAGTGTGTGTGTTACGATGTTATGCTTGATTCGGAATTATCGGGTAGGGGGCTAGAGCATCCTGACAACCCCTAAACCCCTAAACCCCATGCCTGTATTATCTCAAATATCGAATAAAGGGATTAGTGCCTGGCTATAATGAACTCTTTAATACCCAATTACAGCTATGTTATTAATGTTCCATTGTGTCACTAAGCGTTTAATAGAAAAAGAACATGCCTATCTAAATCTTGAACCAAAAATACGACCACAAATAGCTTTAATTGTAAAATGTAATATTTCCACTTAAGTCTTGCATTGTGCTCAGCTGCAAATCCAGAACCAAGTACCTAACCTTTACTTAAACAACAATAACCTCACCCTCAAAGGATTTGCTTTAATAACCTTTCACATACCACGTTCTTTATCTGTGAGCTTTCAGTATTTAAAGCGTCATGGCGGATCTAACGAGAGCAATAGGAGATGCCGTAGCGGATCCAGAGAGGGGTCCATGGGGTCCGGACACCCCCTTTTCTAGAATATTCTTTTTCCGAGTGGAAGGATGTGAAAATAAACCATTTTTCACGTTCTATTTACCCATCACATTTGGACCCCTCCTTTCAGAAATCCTGCATTCCCGCCTGGGATGTGTGGAATACCAGTTGCAGATGCAGGATTTCAAAAAAGGAGGGGTACAAATATAATGAGCAATGGTTAATTTTCGCGTCCTTCCACTCGTAAAAGTTGAAAAGAAAAACATAATACGAGAAAAAAGGGGGGGTGTCCGGATCCCTGGACCGTCCCTGGATCCGCTACTGCATACATTGGTAATACAAGTTCCGTTAAGTGGTTTTGATTTGTAAATTATGTCTATACACTGAAATTGAAAGCTCAACCATACACACAACAAAAGACAGTAAAAAGTTTAGTTTATTTAACGACGCCTCTAGAGCACATTGATTTTTATCTTATCATCAGCTACTGGAAGTCAATCATATGGTCATTCTGACATATTTATTTAGAGGAAACCCGCTGGCGCCACACAGTCTACTCTTTCCGATAAGCAGCAAGGAGTATTTTATATGCACATACCACTGCCTTTGATGAACCCGTTGTGGATCACTGGTAGGAACGGAAAATGGCTCAAATTGCCGACAATACACAGTACCCATTAAGATGAATGATTCGGCATGAACGACATGTGTAGAGACGGATCTAAAGGGACCAGGGGCCCAGCCCCCACTATATATTGCGATTTAAATAACATTTAAAAAAAAAATTGTTATTAATATTTTTTAATGTTAAAGAATCGGAATCATCTTATTCCGATCCCCTCCCCCACCCAAATAGATTTTCTGGATTCGCCACTGATATGTGACGGGCATTAACAGCGGCAAGTATCAACACATTTACGTATGACAATTGACAGTGTTTCTGGATTTGTGAGGAGTTTTGCTAACAGAGAAAAGCGATAACTAGAGTTTGTGTTCGTTCAGTCAGAACATTAATATACACATGTAGTCCTAAAGCAGAGGTTAAAAAAGCGTTCTTTTTCGACCAGAAGGTCTCGAAATTATTACATTTGTGACAACGGCTCATAATTATTCTTAGATGTGAAGTTCGTAGAAAAATAAGATATTTTCTAAAGTTGGTGTAAACAAGATGGCGGATTTTTAAAAGGCTGCCAGTCTGTTATTGGAATTGGTTGGTTGGGTTGGGTTGGGTGGTTTGGGTTGGATTGGTTTGGGTTTGTGTTGGTCTGGGTTGGTTTGGGTTGATTTGGTTTGGGTTGGTTTAGTTTGGGTTGGTTTGGGTTGGTTGGCTTGGGTCGATTTGGTTTGGTTTGGGTTGGTTTGGGTTGGTTTGGTTTGGGTCTGTTTGGTTTGGGTTGGTTGGTTTGGGTTGATTTGGGTTTGTGTTGGTCTGGGTTGGTTTGGGTTGGTTGGTTTGGGTCGATTTGCTTTGGTTTGGGTTGGTTTGGATTGGTTGGTTTGGGTCTGTTTGGTTTGGTTTGGGTTGGTTGGTTTGGGTTGGTCTGGGTTGGTGTGGGTTGGTTGGTTCGTTGGTTATTTAACGACCCTCAGCATACTGAAATTGTATAACTCCAAAATTATAATACTTATGAAGGTGATCTTGGTATTAAACTATTGGTTTTATGGTGTCAGTAAGTTGATTAAAACTGTTTGTAAACATATCTTACGAAGCATCAGTTAGTACTGTATATTATCACTGTTCAACAAGCAGTGATAGTTGCTATTTAAAGCTATGTACAGTTAAGTTACACGTTTTATGGTGTCAGTAAGTTCATTAAAACTGTTTGTAAACATATCTTACGAAGCATCAGTTAGTACTGTATATTATCACAGTTCAACAAGCAGTGATAGTTGCTATTTAAATCTATGTACAGTTACCAGTATTTCTTTTTAGCGTTCTGCTTTGTCATTTCTTTCTGCGGGGTGATGGCCATCGTAAAACGAACTGTCATGTTTCGATCAGCAGCCAAAGCTTGATGGTTAAGTCAGCGCCGCCCACCTCTTTCCTACGCCGCCCACCTCATTCCTATGTAAGTAAAGTTGTCTTGAGAAACAGTCCTGTATGAAGTGTGCTTGGGTACGATCAGTCTGTAGGCGTAAAATGCATAGTCGGCAATGTGGTTCCAAGTTAACGATAATGACAATAAGGTCCCGCTGTTTTTTAAAATATAATTAATTATCCATCTTTGTTTATTCAGATGCATATACCACACTCGTGCGGGATACGTAACAAGTCATATTACATTTGTTGCTCATCCAGTCACATTTAAATGCTGATTCATCTGTAGGTTTACATAGTAGATCTCAATAACAAAACTCCACAATTCTTGATGATTTAGGTGCAGCTACCTAACTCATAACATAACAAGTCATATTACATTTGTTGCTCATCCAGTCACATTTACATGCTGATTGATCTGTAGGTTTACATAGTAGATCTCAATAACTAAACTCCACAATTCTTGATGATTTAGGTGCAGCTACCTAACTCATGGTATTTGCCAAATAACGTTTGTCACATACATGTTTTACATGTTATTTAGCAAGCAGGGGATCACATGTAGAGTTAACTAGTGCTGTAACCAACTGACATTCATACATTAATCAAACGGAAGTATTTTCTCACTGAACATCTAACATATTGGTCATGATTACACTTTGTTATAGTAGCTCAAGCGGAAGCGTGTCTGCCTGTGAAGCGGACAGTCATCGGATCGATCCTTTTGCAGTGTTTGGGCTATTTTTCGTTCCAACCAGTGGTCTGTCAAAGACCGTGGTATGTGTTGTCCTGTCTTTGGGAAAGTGTTTATAAAAGATCCCTTCAGTTTATCTTAAAGAGCAGCGGATTTCCTAAGATAAATATGTCAGAACGACCATATGCTTGACGTCCAATAACCGATGATAAGATAAAAATCAATGTGCTCTAGAGGCGTCGTTAAATAAAACAAACTTTACTTTTACACATTGTTATCACCTATTAGTGAGTAAGCCTCGGTGGTCCAGTGGTAGAATGTCACTCTCAAGCTGATGACAGTGGTTCAAAACTCGCTGGTGGTTGGCTCACACATGACTACGTGTCAAAATAGCCAAATGTTTGACATCCAATAGACGATTATTAATAAATCAATGTGCTCTAGTGGCGTCGTAAAAAAACCCACATAAACAACAACAACAACTATTAGTGACAGTGTCTTCAGTGGACTTTACTTTTAGCCCTTTGATCATTTAAATATGAAGACTGTGAATATGTCTTTATTCAACATCTGCAACCATCTTGAAAAATGGCCGTGATCTAGGATTTTGATGCCTCATCTATGTATGTGGATGTTTTAGGAGTACAAAGTTTAGTGCATGTATATGAAATTGTTTCCATAGACTCTGCATACCTGGAACGTAGCCAGAGAAGGAAAAACGCCGAGGCAAACCCAGACGCAGGGAGCTTGAACAATGTAGATAATATATATCAGTATCAATGGGAAAAAAATCTGCAGAAATTCCAGACGGGGCAAGCGCCTCGTCTTCCTTATGCTGGGTACTCCAGAGCATATGCACTATACTATCAATACATAATCGATCAATTAGACTTTAAAATGGACTTTCCTGGGAATATGATGGCTATTTTGAAAAACGTGAATTCTGATCATGTTTAAATGCTAGAATTAGTAGCATGTTCTTAAAACAGATCAGATAATTATATCAGTATCGTAGCCTATATATGTCAAACACGAACTTAAATAGGGCAATTTGGTTTCCATCTTGAAAAATGGCCGTCATCTTGGAATTTCATCCAAAAGAGTTGAAGAATGGGTTAATATATCCAAAAAAAACCAAACAAAAACAAGGTGGCATTCGGTCAAAATGAGCTGGCCAGATATAATGTTCCATCATTATACTCACAAGTAGTAGTACATGTACGTACGGTCATTCGTGTCCTCGTTATTAACCTGACTCACCTATGTACAGAATTATTGGCATCGTCCAATATTACGTCACCAAGTATCATTGCAGTAAAAATGTGTAGTAGTCTTAAGTGTAAATGTGAATAGATGTTGTTATCAAGATTCTGGAATTTTCTTTTAAAACCCTTAAATTCAGCCAAAAATCTACCCCCACCCCTCAAAATGGAACCCGTACGACTAGGACAGTTCCTGTTAACTTGTGTTAGTTTGAATACCCCTACTTATTTTGAACAGTATAGGCTATATAATATAGCATATACTGTGACACATAAATATACATATTTTTTTTAATCAGTATAATACTACATTGTTATTATTTGTCACCCTTTAATAGTACATACTGATGATAAAACAAAAAAATACGACCAATAGACGACAGAGAAATTATAATAAATAAATATATTAGTAAAACCAAAAATTAACGTACCTTTGTACCCTCCATGAGGCCGTCTTCCGTTTTCAAGTCCACCTCGATTCGCTTTTTCCCGGCCCTCGAACGAAAGGTCCAGATATCCGAGCCGAGCCTTCTTAACGTTGTCGTTTTTATTGGTCATTATAATTGTTTCTCAAGAACGACTAACGCCATATTTAAAAGCAATACGCGATTTTATAGCAGCGTTTGTCACCCACTACTCTAGCCTGTTCATAAGTTTATGGCTTAGTCAAGTGCCAAGTCCGCCATGTTGTTTACTGGTTGTCAATAGCGCCAGACTAAATGCGCGTTCAGTAGGAGAGCGCTCGCTAATCCGTCTTTAAAGCTAATGTTAAAATGATTGGAATTTAACTGTCTTTTTATTATTACGTTGTTTACGTATCCGCCCATCTTAAAAATCATGAACTACAAATAAAATTTGACTTTTAATGTTTACTCTGTGTGTGTTTGTGTGTGTGTGTGTGCGTGCGTGTGTATGTATGTGTGTATGTATGTTTTGTTAAAACAACAAAAATCAAAAGATATTTTTTTTTTAATCAACAACAAAACAACAACAAAAAAGGCCTAACAGCAGCAGGTCTGTACGCAGGGGTGGGTGGTGGGGGTGCGACGGGTGCGCACGCACTCCCCTAAATCTGTCGAGGTCCGTAAATGCAAATTTTGATTGACGCTAATTTACTAGAATAACGTTAAAAATTAAAATATTGGACACAGAAAATTATATAAAAATAATTTATTATGCTTCCTAGAATGCATGAAAATGCATCTCCTGCAATTTAGATTTAAAACATTTCCTGGGGTCAGGGGGATGCCCCCGGTCCACTCTAGCAGTTCAGGCCCTTCGGGCCTTCACAAACGCACCCCCTTAAAGAAAATCATGTGTACGGGCCTGAGCAGGGATAGAAACTAACGCTCGCCCCCTCGCCCGTGAATAGGATTGGGGGGAAATGGTTAATTTTGACGTCCTTCCACTAGCTATATATATATATATATGTATACATGTATTTCATATATATATATAATGTATATACATGTATATATATGTATGTATGTATGTGTGTGTATGTGTGCGTGTGTGTATGTTTGTGTATGTCTGTGTATATATATATATGTGTATATATCTATCTATCTATCTATCTATCTATATATGTGTGTGTATATATATATATATATATATATAAAAGACGAGAAAAGACTGTTCCGGACCCCCTGGACCGCTTTCTGGATCCGCTGCTGTAATACTAGTATACTAATCCGTATGCGCTTGCTCCTGTATAGGCAATTTAATTCAATTCATTGATTCGTGTTGCGAGTGCGTAGCAGCTACACAAAGGCCATATTGATACATATTGTGCAATTTAAAAAAAAACAAAAAAACTTTAGAATCTTTTGAAGTGAATTATTGTACTGGTGACAAAATTTAAGGATACATGGAATTTTAATAACTGGTTTATTTTATTATGACTCGTTTATTTTATTACTATTATTCTTTCATTCTTTCTGGGAATGGAGGGGCAGGGATGGGAAGAGAGGGACAGTGGGTGAGTTGGAGTGGGAAGGTGGTAATGATGGTTATACATGAAAATAAAATAGTAATGTATTAAATTATGACTGGTTTATTTTATTTTTAAACAAAATTATTTTATTTCATTTTTTAAATTTAATCTTTGAGTGTTTAAAAAAAAAAAAAAATATTGTAGGTAATTTATGAATTTTAATTAACGTGTATGCCTGTCAGAATGAATATGTTTGATATTAAATACTATATTGGCACTTTCTTTTTCTTCTTTTTTTTCATTATGTGTACATTACATGGTACAAAAGTGAAACGGCGCATCTCGCTCTTTCTGGTATTTAACAGGACCTTCAGAGTGCTCAGTACACAGCTAGGAGGTGCACCGAGTTTCGTATTTATGACGTATTTGTTCGACCGCCCTTTTTTTATAAACTGTCTGCGGTTGAAGGCGAAAATCAGTGGATTCTGTCGGATTTACTGTGAGAAGGGATGTAACAAGCGCGTAAGTTGGCAATTTTATTGTATATCTACTTATTTCTTGTAACGTTTTGGTCGGAAACCGAATCATTTGTAACCAGCAAATTGCAGGGCTTTGCTCTATTGCAGGTAAACAGTCCAAACAAGATGGGATGCAAATCAATAACCAATAATCAATAAGCAGCTCTTCTGGTAGTTCAAGAACTTAATGCTTATTGATTATTGCATTAAGTTCAGCTCGCGACCCATACGATGCATTGGTGCAATTTTCTGGCAACAAATACTTCAGTTTCCAACAAAAACATTACAAGAAATATCTAGATATATAATAAAATTGCCAAATTACGCTCTTATTACATCCCGCCAACAATCCCTCTTAGTTTCCCATTTCTCCTCTTCCCTGTTTTGAAAGTTTCGTATTTGTGACGTATTGGTTCGACCGCCATTTTTTTTTATCTCTCTGCGGTTGAAGGCAAAATCAATGGATACTGTGGGATTTATTGTGAAAAGGGAAGTAATAAGCGCGTAAGTTGGCAATTTTATTGTATATCTACATACTTCTTGTAACAGAAGCCGAAACATTTGTAGCCAGCAAATTGCAGGGCTTTGCTCTATTGCGGGTATACAGTCCAGACTGGACGGGATGCAAATCAATAACCAATAATCAATAAGCAGCCCTTCCGGATGTTCTGGACTAAGTATATACGCGTTATCTTTGTATTATAATGACATGGACACATTCGGCTTGTTTGTAGGCTTTTCTAACGGGGAATAACTCTGTATTACAAACACCAGCACAGGAGTGGCTTCCCCGTTAGAAGAGAATTTTTCTCCCATTTATTAGGTGTGTAACGATACGGCCAAAAACCGTATTCCGATATATTGCGATACAGCAAATCCATATCGCCGTAACGTTTTGGTCGAAAACCGAATTTGGCAAACAATCAACAAACATGTTGTAATACAGTTTTAATAGTTTCAAGATGTGATAAAAGTCATATTTTGGTACTATCATACTAATTACTAAACGTATCTCGGGCAGGTAGACCTGTAGCAATTTGCGATGTTAAAATATAATATATAGACACAGTAGATTTATATGTTTCAATTGTTTTACTTCTATTTTGATAATATACTGTCAGTCATATATTTTATAGATGGATACTCATAAGGTAGAAATATCGCGATACACGAAATCATATCGCGGTATGTATTGACCTCGACAAGTATTGCTATATACCGATATATCGTTGCACCCTTACCAATTATACAGACTACTTTTATCCCGATTGGACAGGATTGGAATAATATCGAGTGATACGTTATTATAACAGGATGTAGTTCAGAAGTCGACAAACTTGAGAAATAAAATAAACATATATTTTATTTACAATTTAAAAGTACATTGTAATAACATTTATGGTATACGCAAACAATAAATAGTCAACACATTTCTTTCAAACTTTTAACATCCATGCAACTGTTCGCAAATGAGTCGAAATCAGCTACGGCAAAAATACACACCGTGGTTGGTCAAAAGGTCGCAAATATGTGAACAGTAATTTGTTGTTGATTTAGATGCAAAATAAAGAAACTTGTTTTTACCCCTTCGGGGCCAGATTCAGGTCCTTAAAGGCTCTAAACACTGAAGTACCCCCTATTTACTATATATGTAATTCAAAATGAAAACAATAATATTTTATTATTATTAATATTCTTGTAGGCTATATGTATGTGGGTATTTTTCCATTTATTGTGAGGCCTCGTTTTTGTGGGCCCTAGTTCAGCTGCAGTATGGGCCATATTAAATCTTGCACTGAAAAAAACATCCTGTGGGGCCCCTCTTCCGTTGAGGCTCTAAGCATGTGCTTATTTAGCTTAATCGTGGGCGTAAATCCCGGGGTGGGTGGGGGGGGGGGGACTGAAAATTTCAGTGAAATTAAAATGCCTAACTAATAATCTTTACCAGTATTTCTCTTTATTGTATTAATGTAACACTTTAAACCATGTCGTTTTAGCGCAAATATACTGAAATACACAAGTTGTCTATAATCGTGGGGGGTGGGAGGGGGGGGCAGCGGGATGGTCTGTCTCCCCCTCTTTTTGGACAAGGGTGTGTTCCGCCCCACTTTCAGAAACGGATTATCGCCCTTATACTTAATCCAGGGCAGATTACAGTTAATAACGTATTAGCAGATTTTCACTCAATTACAACATTAAAATACAGTCAAATCTGGTTAAACAATTCTCCCGAATAAGAACAACATTCAAAGTCATACGAATTGTCCCGACATGCACCAGGCCCTTACTTATATAATATTTAAGTCCATTCAATTTGTATGGTCTTTGTAAATGCTGGATTTAGACATAAGCTAAACAATCCACAGGGACCTCACGACATTTCAGATATTTCTTTTTCCTCTTAAATGTTTTTTGTGGCGACTCAAGTTCCTGGTTTGGCACGTACTTTGCGAGACCTTCTGGTATAAACTTTTAACAAGAGACCTCCAAACTTTATATAGCTTAGCATCCTCGCAACGTCAGTGGTCACTCAGGCTGTAGGACCCCTGACAAATATAGTTCATAAAAACCCGGGCCGAGAAAACAATTTTTGATTGGATGCTTCGCATCATGAGACGATCACAATTCGGCCTTCACCTTATCGGAAATACAGTGGTTATTTGAAACGTCAGTTTCAAAGGTAATTTCAAAAATGCTAAATAATGATAGTTGCCTTCTTTGTAAAGAATTGTTACTAAAGAAGAACAGGCGCTTTATATTTAGTGATAGTTTCACTGTGAAAAAGCAGCTTCACGAAGTGTTGGGCAATTTTCCACAAGAACATGACAGTTGTCGATTTGGCTTATAAAACAAGCGATCTGACTGGATACTATTTTTAAGCACATCTCCAAAAATGTTTTCATATAGATGGCACAGTAAGCAGCCCGGGTTTTTATGAACCACATTTGTTAGGGGTCCCACGGACACTTGTGACCCCTGACGTTGTGAGGATGATAGTTTAGAGCCTGAGCTAGTCTAAATCCTCATCTGGCCTTTGTTATCAGGGATTCCGATTAGTACTGTTGAATGTATAGTAAGTGTGACAAATGGCCCCATTAACAAATGGCCACATAGGCAACTCTTTTTAATTAATATCAAGATTTTTTTTTATCCATTTTCTAAGACTAGAATGGACATACCACAGTTTTTGGTATATTTGTCAAAGACCACTAGTTAGAATGGGAAATAGTCCCAACAGGTTCACTGAAGGAATCGATTACAATGACCTCTTGAGACCTTAGGCGAACACTGTTTACCAATGAAATACATCCATTTTCATTCTAATAAACCCTCAATTGAACATTTGGCACATACATGTATAAGACAATGGTGTCACAGCAAAATAAATTAAGTGAAATGCAAAATAAAAGTGATTATTCTTGACCACCAGATTGTATTTTGATTTATGAGATAATGAAACTACTGAAATACCACGTGAAAGATGAAACCCTTGCAATTACGAAAATGCCTACGGCAAAATAAATGCTGTGGAGAAATAGTGTCCACATTTTCCACGGAATTTTCGCTACGAATAAGAAAAAAAATACATCTTGAATTTTTTAAATTTTATTCCGCGGACAAATAGTGCCGCGGAGAACGAAAATCTGCGCGGCAATCTTCACGGCATTTCCGATTGAAGCGGGCTATTTCAGGGGTTGAAGATGTATTATATGGACTTGAACTCGGTTAACAAGGAATGTCAAGAAAGCCTCACGTTACAAATATCACCGCAGAAAGCATACATTACTTATCTTGAAAGGCCGTGCATAAAAACTTACGAAGAATTTTTTAAAATATAATTTGACATGTCCTCTTAAAGTTTATATTAACAGGGCCGGCGCAGAGTGGAGATGAGCGAGGGGATATTTGCATACACCCCCCTGCCCCCCCCCCCTCCCATATCTTCATAATCTGTGACTACAGGCGCCAACAAATTTGCATATTTTACATTTATTGAGTACGTTGTAGGTGCCCTTCTAATAACTGATGGCGCCCCTTTTCTGTCTTGCTTCCTCCCCAATATTTAAACGCGCGCCGGCCCTGATTTAAAAATAAAAAAGTTTTGATTATGACTCAAAACATAATATTTGGTTTTACAGCTGGTCACACAAACACAAGTATGAACTCACAAACACCACGCACGCACACACACTCGTACGCACGGACAGACGTACGTACACCTGCTGAGTAAAAGGTAAGCTACGATCCTGTATAATATAATGAAACATCAGACTACTGAGCATGCGCACGATGGCGTCGGAATTAGCCTGGATACAGGCGCACGTCTCGTATTTTGTCTACAGCCACATCGTCCGTGACCTCCGCATTTGACCTTGGGCGGGTCACCGACGTTCAACGCAATGTACTCCTCCCCTTTGATTGAAACATTTTGATTCGGGTTTCTTTCCCAACCTCGGCGGATTTTTCTCACGTAACATCTGATATAAGGCAGTAGTAACAGAAATTTCATCAATAAGACAATCGATGGCAAAAGTATACAAAGAAAAGTTATGGATCCCATCATTTTTAACCAATTTCCCTGTAACCAACTTGGAGCACCCATGACAATCACGTGACTAACAGAGAGCAGCAGAATGACGTAGCCTAGTTTTGATTGTAGCAGATGCCATTCCCGCCAGTTGAGCGTGTCTGCTATAGACGGAAGTGACGTCACAGCAGTAATACAGAATATGACGTAAGCGATGATGCCGACGAGACAGGCCGCTTCGCCCTTCCAAACCATCCACGTTTTCATTGGCAGACGTAAATCTTCGCTCATGTTAAAGGGGATGCGAATCTCGGTGGACTGAAACCAAGAACTATAGTACGTCGGACTCAAAACCAAGACAGACATGATGACATGAATGGAAACTAGTAGGAAAGATATCGCTCCAAACTGCTTTCTGTACTTGAGCCACGAATCTATCCACTTGGGAAAACGTTTGTGCTTTGTGCCGTTCACCAGTTGCAGAAACGTAGCCAGACATCCGGGCATGTATACCAGAGACATGACGGTGATGGCGGTCATGCATAACGGCTTGTTCGATATTTTGATAAAAATCTGGTCCCATCGATAATCTGAGTTGTCGATAAAATACGTGTACACGATGTAGAGAAGCCACAAGTTGAAAATTGCAAACGTTATAAAAATTGGAACTTTCCATCCTGGGAACCGTTGTAAAACAAACGCCTCGATTTTCCGAGCAGACGCCGCTCCGCCAATCACAATTGGCGCGAATCCCATACCACGTGCCAAATCACAGACTTCGTCACGTGCAGTGACGTCATCTCCTGCAATGAAAACACGTCTGCTTCCTCCAGCGATGTCATTTTCCATGACGTACGCCGATATGACGTTAAATGCTTTGATAATTTTTGCTTTTGTAAGAATGGACGAGAGATACTCGGTGTTTGACAGTCTGGCAAGGTAACTATCTCTGTTTGAAACATCAATCACAGTTTTCCCTTCGAAAATATCACAAATGGGTTGAAGTGTGTCTTTGAAGCTCTCTGCGTGGATAGCAACCATTATGACGTCACATCTTTTGACGCAATCCACAATGTCTGAAAGCTCCACGCAACAGAGACACGTGTCATATGACGACAGCTGTCGGAACTGCGGTCGTCTGCTCCCGATAATGACGTCATATCCGGAAAAAACAAGTCTTTTTGCGAGAGCTCTTCCGTAGGTTCCGGTCCCAATTATACCTATTCGCTTCTGATTTGTTTCGGATGGGACCTCGCGAGGCTTTTCATCCATGTCTGTGGTTATCTTCTACAAAAGAAGAAACAAGTGAAATTATATAAAATGACTAAAATTACATTTTGAGATAAAAGGTTAGCGCCTTCTCAGTGGACTCATTTGTAGTTGGGGCTATTTTCCGTTCCAACCAGTGGTCCACAACTGGTTTATCAAAGCCGTGGTATGTGCATATAAAATAACTCTTGTTGGTTATCGGAAAGAGTAGCAGAGGTGGCGGCAAGGGGTTTCCTCTAAATAAATATGTCAGAATGACCATATGATTGACGTCCAATAACCGATGATAAAGATAAAATTCAATGTGCTCTAGAGACGACGTTAAATTAAAAAAATTGATTTTATGAGGTTAGCGTATCGATAATTAACCTATCTTCATCTCTAGATGTACTTTTACAATTCAGGGATTGTATTTATTTATTATTATTATTATTATTTGTTTAACGACACCGGTAGAGCACATTAAACTGTTAATCACTGGCTATTGAATGTCAAATAATTGTAAATTTTTTACACTTAGTCAATTGTGAGCCAGCCTCCAACGGGTTTTGAACCACTGTCTTCAGCTTGAGAGTCCGACGTGTTACCGATGGACCACTAACGCTCCCACTTAAAGGATGTGACCCTAGTCAAGACCGAAGACGGGAGGGGGGGGTCGAAGGTTTGAACGAAACCCCCCTTTTTTCTGAAGTGCTCTTTCAAACTAGGCTAGAGCCGCCCAACTTTTTGAAACGCTATTTGGTTACGCTCGCAAGTGCCCTTTTAATACCAAAACGAACCCCCCTTCAAAAATCCTGGCTACGGGCTTGCTATTTATATCAGCGATTGTATCTTTCTTTCAGTATTTACAGAGGAATGAAATTTTACGTGGAGACTGAGATTTGATCCCAGTACCTACCAGCCGTGAGTCAGATAGCCTAACCACAGCACTAGTGGGGCCAATTCTTGGAGACAGAATTGTTATTGAGATTAAACCTCCCATTCCTCGACTGAGATTTGATCCCAGTACCAACTAGCCGCGAGGCCGTTAGCTTAACCACGGCATTACCGAGGCCGGTTGTCGGCACTGCTAGACACAGAATTCTTATTGTCTGTACTCTGTGCGAATCTATGATAATTGAGGACCTGGTGGTATTTATTTTCGTGTATATCAAATTAAGGTTCAAGCACGCTGTCCTATGCACACAACTCAGGTTCCTGTGCTGTCTGTTCAGGACAGAGTATTAGTAGGAGACACAAAACCCGCTGTTTTTCTATAAACAGCAAGGGATCTTTTATATGCACTATCCCACAGACAGAA
>JAULBS010116670.1:0-14559 GCA_032355785.1 Symmetromphalus regularis | reverse complement strand
TTTGCTCACTTTTGTATTATATTGAATTTTTAACCTCATGTACCATATTATGGTCTGAGTGAATAAAGAATTGAATAGAATTGAATAGCTCTGCATATTATTAATGCTGCTAACAGAGAAAGAAAAATCCTGTTGCGGTATCGAGTTCTTGCATAAACCACGTTTCACAAACATATGTTTAACATCAGATAGACCCATAAAACAATGTGGTGATATGTCGTGAACAGACTCTTATCCTTTCCTTTCATCTCTCTCTGTGTGTGTGTGTGTGTGTGTGTGCGTGCGTGTGTGTGTGTGGTGATATGTCGTGAACAGACTCTTATCCTTTCCTTTCATCTCTCTCTCTCTGTGTGTGTGTGTGTGTGTGTGTGTGTGTGTGTGTGTGTGTGTGTGTGTGCGTGCGTGCGTGCGTGCTTGCGTGCGTGCGTGTGGTGATATGTCGTGAACACTCTTATCCTTTCCTTTCATCTCTCTCTCTCTCTCTCTCTCTCGCTCTCTCTCTCTCTCTCTCTCTCTCTCTCTCTCTCTCTGATTAATTACTTAAAAAGATCATTTAGCTCCTAGTTATACTTTAATCCAAACAGCTGAAATAAAAAATATTTACATTTAAAATTATTAATATATACTAAAACTCATGTGTATTATTAATGCAGGGGCGTTGGACGAAATTCATATTGGCGGGGGGTTGCTGCCGTTTCTAAACATCAGAATTTGCCAGCGAACAATTCAACAATGAATAAGAAACATATTTATGGGAATTATTGGGGGATAGCGGTGTTCAGCCCTCCCTCCCTCCCCCCCCCCCACATACACACACCCGGTTCCACTGAACTCGGGTTTTCCCTAGTCTTATTCAGCTATCACATTTGGATACCCACTTCTGAAATCCTGCATCCGTGCCTGCACCATACAACACGAATAACGACTTGTTTAATGAAGAGCGGGATGTAGCTCAAACAGAGCGTATCCACAACAGGTTCATCAAAAGCCGTGGTATGTGCTGTCCTGTCAGGGACAGTGCATATAAAAGACGCCTTGCTGCTATTCGGAAAGAGTAGCCTATGTGGCGACAACAGGATTCTTCTAAAAATATGTCAGAATGTAAAGTTTGTTTTATTTAACGACGCCTCTAGAGCACATTGATTTTTATCTTATCATACGTATTTAGAAGAAACCCGCTGCCGCCACATAGGCAACTCTTTCCGATAAGCAGCAAGGGTATTTTATATGTAACGTCCCACAGATAGGACAGCACATATCGTGAACCCGTTGTGGACCGGAAAATAGCCCAAAAATGAGTCCATGTACATATACATTTTTCAACTGTCTTAATTGCAGGGGTCACTGTCTATATGTATGCACGGTATTTATGGCACATGCTGCACATAAGAAACCGGCATAGGCTACTCCTTTCGATTAAAAGCTAGATCTTTTACATGCATTTTTCTACATAAATGCACATGACAGTCGCTGATTAACCACTGTGTTTGGCTGTTGTTCAACAATTTTTACCTTTCTCTTCCTTGTGACATTACATTACCTATGATCTCTGACAGACCCCGCGGTCATTTATATTTTATAACTAGAGTTGGGCAATAAATCGATTTACATTCGGATCGCGGATTGATACATAAACCAACTCAGTAAATCGTGCTATACGTACAGCGTATAACGACGACTACAAACATACACGTTGCCACCAACACCGTCGTAACCACAACAGCATCATGCCAGCCAGGTTTCGAATCACCTGATCTCCTGGAACCAATTCCACTTGAAAACTGCCAGTGGCTCTGTTCTACTAATGCAAGACATTTTTAACACTGGACGAAGGTCCAAAGTTAGTTTAACCAAATAATAAAGAAAAAAATATGGACAGTCCCTTCCTACCCACCCCCCACCCCTTCCTCCAAAAATAATAATAATGATAGAGTGAGAGAGAGAAAAGTGTATGTGAGTATATAATGTATAAAATCAAGAGAGAGAGGGGGGTAGGAGGGAGGGGAGTGAAAGAATGGAGGGAAAGAGGGGAGATAGAGAGGGGGGAGTGAGAGAGAGGGAAGGGAGAGAGGGAAGGGAGAGAGGGAGAGAGAGAGACAGAAAGAGAGAGAGAGAGGGAGGGAGAGAGAGAGAAAGAGAGAGAGACAGACAGACAGGAAACAACCCACACAAATCAGCAACAACTCAATATTACGGTATATAACACACCAACCTTTATGTGATACAAAAACAAATACATTAAAAATAATACCATTCCTACTAAAATTCTTTTAAAATGAACTCACCAATGTGAAACTACAATTACTGTTGAGCTAAGATCGTTATCAAAACAAATATTATTGGTTCTCTTTACACTGAATGAATGTATAGGTTTTAAAATGTTAACAGAAACCACATGCGACCGTCTGTTTTAATTAAATAACATTCCATTTAATGCAGCACGTAACAGCTGTTTTTGTCATATATGTATGGATATGAATATTATCCAGCTGCTATTAGAAATTAAATAATCAATTTGGTCTATCAGTGGCGGATCTAGAAGGTCCTTGGGGCTCGTGCACCCTTACATTTTGCGATTTAAACAAATATATTATTATGAATTGTTTTATAAAAAAAAAAATCTTAAGGAATTTGAGGATTCCATAAATGGATTTTCTGAATCCGTCATTGTCAATGGTTGAAACAGTTTTGTACAAACAAGCCACTTTTCAAGTATTATCCGAGAATGCGTTTTTTAAGTATTACGAATTATTATTTTTAATTTATATATATTCTTTCTTTTTTTAACGAGAACAAGAAAAAACTAACAAAATAAAAACAAATAAAACCCCTAAAAAAACGCGCTCCAAGGCTCAACTATTGATTTCTAGCTCCAAAATTCCGTGTACTATTTCACAACTTGACACATCACCGATTAAAACAAAGCCTGATGTAATATCTTATTCTAATCTGACCTTCTACGAAGTCTCCTCTGACATCTGATGCAATATATCAGGGGCGGATCCAGGAATTTTGGGAGGGGGTTCTAAATACATTTTAAAGATTATTAATATTGCAGTCCGAAATTAGTTACGACAAAATTATAATGTATGATAAAAAGCTGAGGCCCGAAGTGGGTGGACCGGATTCCCATCCCTGGATCTATCGTTGTACATAATTTTATTATTTTCATTAGTTTTGTAAAAATAACGAAAATTAAGACTATGCTCAAACCAGGGTCATTTTTCATGAACATCTGGTATCACAAAATAATAATAACAAAATTAAAAATAAAATATTTTAAAAATGAAATAAGTGATATATAATATACTAATACTTTAAAAATAACAATAAATAAATAATAATTATAATAATAAAATATTAATAATAATAATAATAGTATGCCACAACCCCTAGATTCCTTATCTATACGGTATAAAACCATGGTAACAGTTTTGTCGTTCAGAAGAAACCTTTCGTTGGGCTTTAGGACATTATACTAGTGGCGGATCCAGGGAGCCCCTTACATTTAGCAATTTTTTTTTTAAATAATATTATAATTATTTTTTATTATTATCTTTATCAACGTAGGAGTGTCCATAAATGGATTTTCTGGATCCGTCACTGTGAAGTTTGATGATCTTAAGACTTCGGTGCGTGTGTACAAGGAGAGGGGGTACGGGCCGAAACCATTTGATCTAAGGAGGATACTTGGCTATCTAGTTCCTTCAGGTCAGGCCATATTTTATATATTATGGACCACTCCTCACACCCTTGAAAACATTTATGAACACGCGCATTGACTTAGTAATTAGTAGGGGTGCAACGATATACCGGAATATAGGTACATGTATATTGCAATACTTGCCGAGCGCAATACGTACCGTGATATGTTTTCGTGTATCGCGATATATCTATCTAATGAAACTTATGACTGTGATAGTAAGTTATAAAAATAAAAGTTACTTAATTGAAACATATAAATCTACTGTTTCTATAACATTATATTCTCTTTTTTCATCAGAAATTGGTATAGGTCTGTCTGCCTGCCTGAGATATGTTTAGTAATTAGTATGAAAGTATCAAAATATGACATTATCGTAATTAATCAAACTGTATTGCAATATGGGTTTGCTTTATCGTGATATAATTTAGGGGTAAATTTAATCATTTGTAACAGATATTTGGAATTTGGTGGAGAAAGGAAACATGTTGCTACCCACAACTAACATTAATGATAGCGAAAATACAATCATGACCGGGGTGAACCAAGTGTCAACACAAACCACAAACAGATGAAAGAGGAACGCACGCTAGTTAACAACTGTCAACATGCTGTAGTTTGTACGAACTCCAACACAATGACCCGACAGTCCAGTAGCGGAACTAGAGGGTGCAGGGGAATTTTTTTAGAAACCTTTTCCGAGTGGAAGGACATGAAAATTAATATTTTTTTCATTCTATTTACTCATGACTTTTGGACACCCCTCCCCCATTTTCAGAATCCACATTGGGACCCCCTTTCAGAAATCCTGCACCCGCTCCTGGAGTCACACACAAAGTAGTTAATAACCAGGCGCGAATGCAGAATTTCCGAAAGGGTGGTCTAAATGTGATGAGCGAATAGGACGGGGGGGGGGGTTAATTTCCAAGTCCTTCCACTCGGAAAAGGTAAAAAAAAAAAAAAAAGACCCCCTGGATACGCTACTGGACCGAGTCACACACAAAGTAAGTTAATAACCCAGTTGATAACCATTCATCACTTCCTCTCTATCTGTCGTTTTCTAATCTTTTTTTTTATATAAAGTTTGTCTCCATATTTCTGTCTTTATGTCCGGTCAGTCTCTCTCATTGTTTCCTTCCATCTCATGTGCGAATGCAGGATTTCATAACTGGGGGGAAATGGTTAATTTTCACTTCCGCTAGATGGATCCGCTATTGCATCTAGTCGTCCTGACCAACACCAATGAACCCAACACCAATGAACCACAACGTACGACGATACGAGGGGTCATCCATGGACAGATCCAATCTTTTTCCAGTGAATTATGCTGGAGGTCAGCGAAAGTTCAAAGGTTCCTCAGGGATCACGTAGTTAACCCATATTTGAATGGCTATTAGTGAAGCTGGGGACCACTGCATCTTAGGACACAGTACTTTTAACCTGTAGCTACTTGAACTGCTTGTCCGTAATGCCCTTGGCTATTAACCCCGAACACGTTATAGCTGTGCAATACAAACATATTTCAAAGAACATTGGCGGATCCAGAAAATCCATTTGTGGGGGTAGGGGGTGAGGAAATAATATGATGCCGATTTCTCGGATTCTTAAATGTTAAATAATATTAATAAAAATATATATATTTTTTTTTTTAATGTTATTTAAATCGCAAAATTGGGGGTTGGGTGGGGACCCTTTGAAATGTATATCATTATGGGTAAGTAACCATAGTGTGACTCCCCGTCCCCATTGTCGATGTTTACTTTGTGTTGGGAGGTCATTAAATAAATAAATAAAATAATATTTTTTAAAATGTCATTACGGGTGTGATGGGGTTCGAACGAATGACCCTTTTAGTGAACCGACTTTTAGTTATATGCCAACTATTAACGTAACAGATCAATATATACACATACTAGTACTATAAAGGACACCAATGATTGCACAATGTAACGTACTAAAGCTTAACTGACAACTATCATATATTGGGGCGGGGGTCCTCTACAATTATTCTTAATGAAAAACGTTAGTGTCACACAGTGGCGGATCCAGAAAATCCACTGGGGGCGGGGGCTAAAGAATACTTGAAAATTTAACGTTAAAAAATAATAATAATTAAAAATAATATTTATAATAATAACAAAAACCAAAAAATTAATTTGTTTTAATTTAAATAACAAAATTTAGGATGCCCCTCCCTAGATCGGCCACTGGTAAATTTAAGACAATAAAATGTATATTTACAAACATTTATGTCATATGACCCAACGTAGCAATTACTATCAAAACAATAACATCAGATCTTCGCGAACATACGGCTTGCCCTGCCTTTCATACTCCATCCCGGGATTCCTGACTTTTGTTACGTCAGTATGACAGCATCGATCAGCGAGACACACCTGTTACCAATCACCGCCACCTGCGATAAACTTAACACAGTCACGTTGTAACACTAACTCACATACAACACAAAACCCTTGCATTGTATTTACACCTCGCACTAACGTGTTTTCGCCATGGAACGTCCCGACAAAACTCGCGGTATGTAAGCCAGATCGCACGATCGTGGATCCATCTATTATCGACATTTTACTGTCAGTAAATGAATCAAGAAGTTATGCTAGATACTTACCGAAATGGCTAAACATCGTCCAGGTATGTCCGACACTAACTCCGACCGATCATTGAATGCTTTTGATGACGAAAGTCCTGGCCCCATGCCATGGACGAGTGAGTAAATATAGAACGTGGAGTAGCTACCGTACTGATAATATGCATCGCGGTGTTAAATCCGCGTTGCAGTTCAACGTCGTACAAGCTCACTCACTATCAGAGACCACAATCAAACTACCGAAGCGAATCCATCTGTGTGACACGTGGTGGATTGTTCCATTTTATCTACCTGCAAACCGGTTAGCGAACAGTGCAGTCAGATACAGGTGTACAGTGTACCCGAGTCTTACCTGTCCAGGTTCTAGGTGACAGATCTCTTGACTTTTGTCACTAGGTCAAACTACATTCAACCATTCAAAACATACTGATTAAATTATTTTTTAATGTTCGACGAACTCCCAGTATACAATGAGCATTATCATTATAGAATGAAGGAGCGATTTTGACACTTAGATGGGGTGGGGTGAAGGAAGTTAAAGTATGTATAGTAATTATTGATGTAATTGTAGGCGCGTGTGGAGGGGGTGGGGGTTGGTGATAGTAGTCGGGAGTAGAACCCCGCTGTTAAAAACAAAAAAATGTGTCGATATTTCAGGGGTTTTTTTTTTTTTAAGTTATTATTTTTTTTAATTTGTTGTATGCGTATCGTTTTTACGATTACATCTATTTAAAAAAATACAATGTGCTTTGTTTTCTTTTAAACAAAAATTAAACTTGCTAACCTTATAATTATTTTTTTTTTATAATTATTATTATTTGTTTTAATTATAATCCTGTTTACATTTTTAATAAATTTATCTCTATACTTCTGACATTCTACTTTCATTTAAAATACCAGCTTACATTTATATTTACAGATAGAAACACCTGTTTAGTCACTGTTACGTTTCCTGTGTCGTTTACGTTTCGAATATATATACGTTGCTTACGTGTACGTAATATTACTGAAGTTAGTCTACACAATATTATTACAGCACTATATGAAATTTATTTACATTTAATTTGTGTTGTGAACAATCAAACCTTGTAATTGCGTTAATATGAATTTGTCAGAAGACAAAGATAGATAACCCGTCAGCTGATACATAACAATCACGTGATATGTGACGACACGCATAAATTATCATATGCAAAAATATATTAACCGCCCATTCGCAATAAAAGTTTCAATCGAGTTACAAAAAGAAAAAGATTTAATGAAGTTTACGCAAACCATTAAAATTTGGTACATAGAAAAGTACATATTTTAAGATGTTTCTCCCAAAACGATATCAAGTTAGCTTCTACAGAACATATTCAAACGCGTTGCGTGACCAGGACCCGAGGGGGGTGGAGAGTCGAATATGAACGAAGTGGACCCTTTTTCTATTTTGTTTTTTAATAATAACAATAATTATATATATTAATATATGTGACCCATTCAGGCTAAACCTGTCACAATGATATAAATAAAAAATATGAGTTATAGCAATAACCACATTCTACATACAATTATTTTTAAAATGGTGTTTAAATCATGCCAAAATATGCCATTTTGAAAGCGAAATGTATAAGATTTGAACTGTATGTCTCAACATAAGAATACCAGTCTTGTTTTTAACATCTAACTTGCGTTACACATTTGTTACCAAATGAATGTATATAGTTCATCGGAGCATCTCGGAAACTATTGCTATTAAATGGATAATGCATATAAATACATAATTATGTGTACATACATATTATGTATCAGGTCTCCGGTCTCTGTGTACCGTGGCTCAAAACCCGTCGGAGGTTGGCTCACAAGATGACTACGTGTCAAAATATCTGAAATGTTTCACAACCAATAGACGATGGTTAATAAATCAGCGTTCTAGATGGCCCAAAACTAACTGACCTCTGTGATGTATGTTCATGGGTATCTGTTATCATTGGTGAAGTACTTAACCCACCAACTCACTGTTACAGCACTTAACCCTGACAAAAGTCCAATATATCTTTAAAGTGATAATATCAATAATTTAACCATTTTATCATTAAAAAAAGAGAAGTACCTTTTCATAAATTAACCCTTTTACAATCATTAAAATTATGTTAATGTCGGGCACATTTGAAATCATATTAATAGCAGACATTTAAAATAATGTTAATGGCAGACATATTTAAAGTCATGTTAATGGCAGACTTTAAATCATGTTAATGGCACTTTTAAAATCATGTTAATGGCCGACATTTAAAATCATGTTAATGGCAGACATATTTAAAACCATGTTAATGCCAGACACTTAAAGTCATGTTAATGGCAGACTTTAAACCATGTTAATGGCACTTTTAAAATCATGTTAATGGCAGACATTTAAAATCATGTTAATGGCAGACATTTAAAATCATGTTAATGGCAGACATATTTAATATCATGTTAATGGCAAACATATTTAAAACCATGTTAATGTTAGTAGTATACATGTTTAATATGTTAATGGCACATATTTAAAATAATGTCGGACATTTAAAATCACGTTAATGGCAGACATATTTAAAATGTTAATGGTACACATATTTAATATCATGTTAAAGGCATATATTTAAAATGATGTTGATGGTAAAAATATTTAAAACCATGTTAATGGTAGACTAAAATCAAGTTAATGACAAACATATTTATAATCATGATTTAAGAAGAAAAAAGTAAAATGTGTTTACCGTTCTTTGCCGCAAAAACCGCTCATTACACACACACACACACACATACACACACACACACACACACACACACACATACAATAATTATATCTGTAAAATGGTTGTGTATCAGTTTCAAACTAGTCACATCTCAGATTATTACGGTAATTTGAAACTATGTTTACGGTATTTGAATTATATTAACAATATATGGTGAAATGGGGAGATAACTGTGAAAAGATAGTTTAAAAAGTTTCTTAAAGACCATTGATGTGCAAGATATCTGTCAACAGATGTACAAGCTGTGAACAAAGCCAATACATAATAATAATAATAACAACAACGATAATAATACTAATTAATAATAATAATAACAATAATATAATAATAATAACAACAATAGTAATAATAATAAATATATATTTATTTATTTATTATTATTATTATATATATATATTTTTACTTAATGTCGTAAAATCGTTAGACTGGTTTCTGGCTATTTAACGGCCGCTCCAATCGCCAATCTCTTATTTGCATACTAATGAAGCATACATGTAATATAACAGGAGCGGATACAGGGATTAATTGGGGGGAGGGGGTGAAATTTAATTATGCATCTGTTTGACAGTTTGAAAGTTATTTTTACTGGCATAACATGCAGAAAACACCAAACATTACAAATATTACATTTAGAGCACCTATGATTTTCCATTTTCAGGATCTTCAAAGAAAAGTAAAGAAAAGTTTATTTTATTTAACGACACCTCTAGAGCACAATGATTTTTATCTTATCTTCGGCTATTGAATGTCAATTATATGGTCATTTTGACAAATGTATTTAGAGGAAACCCTCTGTCACCACATAGGCTTCTCTTTTCCGATAAGCAGCAACATATTTAAAGGAATCCCGCTGCCGCCACATAGGCTACACTTACCGATTAGCAGCAAGGGGTCTTTTATATGCTCTGTCCCACAGACAGGACAGCACATACCACGGTCTTTGACAAACCAGTTGTGGATCACTGTTTGGAACTAAATATAGCCCAAACTGCAAATGGGTCCACTGAGAAGGATCGATCCGACAACCGACCGGTTCACAGGCGGACACGCTACCGTTTAAACTACATCCCGCTCCCCAAGATCTTCAACTGCTTAACACTAACCTGAAGTTGAAACCGTGGGCGTAAACAGGGCTGGATTTAGACCTTGGGGGGCCCCGGAGCACTTCAAGTTCGGGGGGCCCTCAACATAGAAATTGAATTAAATGACAAATAAAAAATAAACTAAAATGAATGATGAAAACTCATTTTATAATTAATACATTTTTACAAAGGAAGTCTTTACTATGGAGGCCACTCCGGTAGGAGTGCTCGGGTTAATTGCCCCCTCTGCCCCCTTCAGTACAGGTTAGCTTTGGCGGTATCTATGTGGCGATTTCACTTATTTCAAACGTTCTCTGGGTTTAACGTGGAGCAGGAGCTCAAACCGTAGCGTGTCCGCTTGTGAAGCGTTCGATCGTTGGACCCATGTGCAGTTTGGGCTATTTTCCGTTCCAACTAGTGGTCCACAACTGGTTCATCAAAGGCCGTAGTATGTGCTGTCCTGTTTGTGAGACAGTGCATATAAAAGACCCCTTGCTGCTTTACGGGAAACGGTAGCCAATGTGACGGCAGTAGGTTTCCTTTAAAAATCAGTATGTCAGAATGACCATATGACTGACGTCCAACAGCCGATGATAAGATTAAAATAAATGTGCTCTAGAGGCGTCGTTAAATAAAACAAACTTTACTTTAACATGGAGCGCCAAAATTAGTCTAGCAAGCGTTTTTGTTCGGAACGCACCCCGATCGTCCAGACCCCCTACTTTTCTGGTATTTATAAAAAAAAATATATATATATTTTCCGAGTGGAAGGACGTGAAAATTAACTATTTTCCCCAGTCCTGTTCACCCATAACACTTGGACCACCCCCTTTCAGAAATCCTGCATCCGCGTCTTGTACTATTAGTATTACAACAGTATACTGTGCTAATGTACATGTCAGTATATAAGTCGTATTGATTTTATTATTACTATTCAGATAAGAAACTTTTAAAATCCGATTATATATAAAAGACGAACAAAGATAGTCTCCCAGAGGACGGGAGATAATCTGCTTTATGAGTTGAGCTTAGTATAGTAAAGGATAATCAGAGATTGTTGCTTTTCAAAATTAATACACATGTACGTCATTTATGTTCAGTATAGTAAACAAGATACTAAGTATATGACGTTTTGTTTTGTTGATTTTGTTGTGTCTTATTTGTGTGTCTGTGTGTTTGTATACATGTCTATGTATGTGTATGTATGTGTATGGTCGTGTGTCTGCATGTGTGTATATCTGTGTCTGTATGTGTATGTATGTTTGTATATTTTGTGTATGTGTGCATTTATGTATGTGCGTCTGTCTGTATGTGTATGTCTGTGTATGTTGATTTAGGTTTTTTAAATTTTATTATATGTTGTAAAGGTAGTACTGTATTGTACGTGTATTAGCCCTATATACAATAAGCCTAATTTATGCTTAAATTAGTACGATGGTATATAATGTCTTAGTATTACTGACCTATGTATTACAAGTTATATTTATCATGATTTAAGTACGACTAATTACATTTAATAACAGCAACGGAATCAGGGGGCGGGGGGGTCTAGTGGTCAGGACCCTCTTTTCTCGATTTTGTTTTACTTTACCCTTTTCCGAGTGGAAGGAAGTGAAAATTAACCATTTGTTCCCCAGTTCTATTCACTCATCACTTTTGGACCCCCCCCCTTTTCAGAAACCCACATTTGGACCCCCCTTTCAGTAATACTGCATCCGCGCCTTAATACTACATACAATACATACCGTGTATGTAACATAACAAAACACAACACAACACGTGTGTCACAATATATTATTTACATATTTACATACATAGTAAATGATAATAAATTATATGTCTAGTATAACTCACAATATCTAATAACATACTCACATCTTTGTGTTTGAAAATATAAGTAAATCATGTATGATGTCCGCATCAAGTATAATGATCATATTAAAATAGTTCAATGCGTTTCGGGTATATATTGTACGCCACGCAGACGGTGACACACGCTTTCGCGCGCAAACGTCATGGGGTTTTCACGTTTGGCAGTACAGTACATGTATCGACTGATATTCACGGCTGCTGTGTTGATGACGTGGATATCCTTGTTACATCACGGGGATTCCCATAAACCCATCTTCGCCGGACACGTCAGGGGTGGTCACGTATGTTTAGTGGACTTTGGACCTAGGGTTAGACTGGGTCGTCACAACACGATGTATCAACAACTGAGCGAATTGTACTAAAAATAGCATGTTTCGCTAATGCGACCTGTTTGGCATTGCATCGTCTGTTCTATTTCAGTGGCGGATCTAGAGCGGGTCCCAGGGTCCCGCCCACCCATCCCACCCCTCTCCATTTTGCTATTTAAAAAAAGTATTGTTATAATCTAACAAAAATGAATATTATTTCTTTAACGTTATAGACCCGAGGATTCTTTATGGCCTCCCTAAATGGATTTTCTGGATCCGCCACTGTAATTAGATGCAGTCAATCAAGATAAATTAGTGCCACTCTTAGGATGCACAATAATCAAAGACACAATAACTTTTAATTGTTACATGTGGTGTTGTCACCGCTCTAGCTAAGCCAAGGGCGATGGAACAGGGGGAGGGGTCAACAAGCGCTCGGAACTAAAGTAAAGTTTATTTTATTTAACGACGCCTCAAGAGCACAGTGATTTTTATCTCATCATCGGCTATTGGACGTCATACATAATATGATCATTCTGACATTTATTTAGAGGAAACACGCTGCCGCCACATAGGCTACTCTTTCCAATAGGCAGCAAGGGGTCTTTTATATGCACTTTCCCTACACTCCCATCCCCCAGTGTACATCGGTATATTTGCGCATAGACCACATGGTTAAGTGTTACATTGATACAATAAAGAGAAATTAGTATTTACATTATTATTTAGGCATTTTAATTTCAATTTTTCGAAGCAAAAAGTGGGGAGGATAATTATATAGGCATCATCCCTTGTCCAATAGTGGGGGAAGTGTCTCCCCCCCCCCTTGAGATTTACGCCTATGCACACACTCAGACGCAATGACTTCAATGTTAACTGTAGTGCTATTACCGCTCTAGCTAAGCAACACTGTCAAATATAAATATTATAATTATGTTTTTCTACCTTTGCATGTAACAAGATAATATGACTAAAGGCATATACAGTCCACACACCTAGCTGTTCTGTTTATGTTCGTTAATAGTATTGTGAAATATCAAAGTGTGTAATACAGCAATTTATTATATGCATACAAGTGAAATATGTAGATATTCACAAACCATAAAAATTATATTCAATGAGAAGTCACATTTTCACTCTAATAATATAGTTAGTGAAAATATAGATGGTATTCACATTTTTTTTTTTTTTGCTTTGTTAGAGTGAAAATATGTCTATTCACATTTTTGTGCCGAACTACAAAAATGGGCGGAGCCAAGTAAACAAATATTTAATGAAATTACCTTCCTTAAAAATGTAATCTAATTATTGAGGTATATTTTTGTTTTCATTTGAATTACCTCCCTTGGGTCGTTTGCTTCATAAGGGGTTGTTAAAATATTACGTAACGCTATTTTTGTCAAAATTAAACGCATACCAAACTCTTTATAACGCTAGACCATAATCCACCCACCCACCCAATTTTTTATTTTATTTTTTTAAATAATAATTACGTAACGCTTGGAGATACACACAGGCAAAGCAATGTGGCAATGTCTATTTCGATAACGTCTTTAAAGTACGATGGGAAAAAATACGCGGGTTTTAAATTGCGCCAGATTGTGTCAACAGCACATTTCTGCTTTCACTTCAATCCCAAGAATCTCTTTGCGAAAACATATAAATAAAATATATAAATGTCTGGTTGGATTTATAACTGTTTTGGGGTTTACATTTACCTCTAAAAATGCACCTTATATATTGTTGTCATGGCATGGCACATTTAAGAGAAAACAAAATTGTGTTACGTACCACTGTTCAATACACCCCCATCCTCTTGTAACATAATGCTAGGACCTGCACAAGCGTCACGTAATATTTGAATGGCCCCTTACTGCTGTCAAAATGAGTGACAATATTCCAGCAGACGATTTTGATTAGTGGGTATCCTCCATAAATTTAGATTTAATTGCAACAAATAAGAGATTTAACGAAGTAAATGATAACGCGACACGGTCTCCTGACCAATCACCGGGGAACAACCAGTCAAACAAAAAAGAAAAGAAAAAAAAGAAAAAAAGAACTACGAATCACACACAAGTTAGTTATTTACAATGTTGCCATTAAATGCATAGTCCCAAGGACCCTTGACTTAATTAATTTCCAAACAAATAATTAATTTTAAATATAAACATTTGATTTGTCCATAGAAATACTTCATTCA
>JAULBS010116659.1:0-14561 GCA_032355785.1 Symmetromphalus regularis | reverse complement strand
TTATGTCCTTATAATAAGAAATTAATACAATAAATACCTGTATTTATATATAATGATGAGATAATTCTTAAAGGAAAGTCATTTATCATTACAAATATACTTTAACCAATTTTCTACCATGAATAATAAAAAAGGTATCATCAATTAACCATCTTTAAATTTATAACTGCTGAGATATATCAATTCATGGGGCACTTTAAGGCAATGGAAAGTGGAATCTGAAAAGGTTAACTATATTCTAATAGCCCAAACTACTTTATATATCACAATGTATCTGACATGAAATGTATTTGAACCTGAATATTATTCTCTGGCTATCACAAAATGCAGTAAAAATATTTTGTGATTTTTCTTCATCTCTACTTTTTCACAGTATGTTGAGACGTAAATGATCCCAATAGTTATTTTATATTATGGGTTTCAATTTTGTTAGTAATGTGACCTACATGTACATGTACATCGGATATCACAGGATTACACATAGTTTGTAATTTATTCCAGTTATTTATGCCTAATAACCAAGCACTTAGTCATCACTCACAATTTTGAAAATCTGAGTAAGTGTGAATTTTGAAGAGGGAGACACTGGTAACAGTTACAAGTCTTTTTATTGCACATCTAGATGAATATTTATTGAATGACACCCCACCACGAAAACATAGGTAAATTTAAAAAAAAAGTTTATTTTTGTAAAAAAATCTGTGTGAAAGGCTGATTTATAAATTACATATTAAAGTATGTGCAATATAATAAATAAATTTAAAATATTGATAAAACATCACAGGTCCACATTTTAAAATAAATTTGAAATAAAATCCATTTTAAATTGTTTTCAAAATGAAATGTAGGTGGAAACAAAATGTCTCCACCACACCCTCATTACCAAATATATAATTTCTGACCAGTCCCAAGGTGTGGATTGTTTACAGCACGTTGTGTGTGGTGGCTACTTTATTCCACTTGTTTGTGAGTAACAGCCGAACACTCAAACCTACTACTCGGTCATCAATGACACCTTTGCCTTCAAGCATTTTGCATAGGAGTAATCTTTTAACTTCCTCATTCATTGTAACGTGGCAGCCTTAATGATTTTACTAGCATTTATAAGATCCATAAATCTCTTTATCTTCCTTTCTTGCAATGATTAAATACATTATGTTATGCAAGACAAGATTTGTATGTTGATTATGATGATATTTGCAAAAAAACCAGCCAAAGGCCAAAATTACATCACACATCATTTTTAATAGTATTTAAAATACTTGATTGATTGCATATTGGTTTAATGACAAAAATAAACATCGGCTATTGGGGGGTTAAACTATGTTTAAATTAAAAAAACATTCTAAACCACTGTAAAGAGACAATTTCTAATATGGTAAACTATACAAAATATAGATAATATCACTATGATAAAAATCACAGACTTACTTAAAAAATAAATCAAGTCTGACAAATAAACTTATTAAAAAAACACGTTTGTTTTAAAAAAATGAATAATGAGATTCCACCACACCCTCATTACCAAATTTATCAACTCTACCTGGCTCAAGATGTAGACACCACCAAAATATGTCAAGACTGCCAACCTACACGGACAGTGCTCACATTGAGGTGGAAGGTCCTTTTTCAAAATAAATGTGTTAAATCACTATGGCGAATATGGGAATGACACAAGACAACCTCATCCCTTTGTGACCGTCTGTAGGAGGACTGCCAATCTCCCAAGACGGGCTTTATGGAATGAAGCTTGGCCATTATAAATTAATTATCATAATTTAATTACTGCTTCAAAATTAGTACATAGTAACTGTAAATCATGAAAATGTACAAAAATTGAATGTCAAAAATAAAAAGACAAATTATGTAATTTACAGAACTGGTTTAATTGTATCACATTAATGAAGTTTATTTTATAAACCTGTCATAAAATATTAATTTTATGATGCATTCATTTTACGATTTACTTTGAAATTGTAGGTACATTTTGAGGACTACAGACTTGTGTTATATTACGGTAAATGTTTGATGATAAACCAAATAACAATGTCAAATGAATTAATCACCTTTGTTGAAAATATTTTAACAAAGAAGAAAGGATTTTTGTTTTTAAAGTAATGAAAATATTAATTAATTAAAATTATTTTTATAAAATATTGAATATTTGACATCTCAACACTAACAAAATACTTTAATAAATCAGAAAATAAATTAAAATAATGTGAGGTTTCTATGGTAACTATTTCTAGAGGCGTTAATTTGCATTGTGTGTCTGTATGACAGGTATATTGGCAATGACTGGCATGCTTAACACTGGGGACATGAGTACAGGTGACAGGCTGTCTGGTCAACATGTTGTGTAATTACTCTCACAGTATTCCACTAGCTGATTGCATTAAAATTCTGTCAGTAAAACTATCTCTTTGTACTTTAGGTAAAATACAAAATATTACTCTCACAGTATTGCACTAGCTGATTGCATTAAAATTCTGTCAATAAAACTCTTTGTACTGATGTGTATTTACGTAAAATACTAAATATTACTCTCACAGTATTCCACTAGCTGATTGCATTAAAATTCTGTCAATAAAATTATCTCTTTGTACTGGTATGTGTATTTACGTAAAATACTAAATATTACTCTCACGGTATTCCACTAACTGATTGCATTAAAATTCTGTCAATAAAACTATTTGTACTTTATATAAAATACAAAATATTCCATTTTCAAGCAGCCTTTGGGGTGGCTCTTCTTTTTCAGTATTTTCACAAATGTAAAATCACTACATGGAATGGTATAAAACCTATTTTATACTTTTTCAAAATTGAAATTGTTGGACCATGATTTGTTACTTGTTAAAATACATTGTAAACAGGTAGTAAAATATTGTGAAAGATATTCTTTAACTTGGCATGTCAATCTGCAACAAAATTCATATTCTCATATTCAGTTTAGTTGTTAGATCATGTAGTGAAATTCAGATCTTGTCTGTTTTCAACTAAATATTATTGAAGCCTTAAAATGGTGGAAATGAGAACATGTTCTTTTAGCATGTGTGACTTGAAAATGGTTTTTAGTTACACCAAGTATGTACATAGTGAAACCAAAGTTTTTCTGAAATAAATTTAACTGTCGACTAAAATCATTTTCTTTTCTTAGCATGACCTCTTTTGTTTCTCATTCATAAATTTGTTACGTTTTTGAAATTCATTTCATTGATTTAAAAAACATAGTCAATTCTTTTGAGACCAGTTTGAGGGTGAATGGTAATGTGAAAACACATAAAAATGTATGTGATGAGAACAGGTTATCAATTAAACCGAAAAAAGGATGACTATAGTTGAAAAGAAAAACTTTGTATTTCTAAAAGAAAAAAAACTATATGTAAAAAGTAATTATTACATAATATTGGTTAGGGTTGTACAGAATTGCCATTTTGAACCGATTGCTGATGAAAATCATTGGTTAAAACCAATTTCTTATCAATTTGTTGTTTTTTTGCCCTGAACCCACCAGAGGGCCTAAGGCGGTCCTCTGGACAGATGGTTACTTTCACAATGCAGTCTGCTACTCCAAAACAAAATGAAAAGCCTGGTCGTATGGTGAGAGTAATCAACCCATACCCAAAAGAAAACATGAAACACCAGCATACTATCTCCACTTACTCTTAAATCAGAAACTTGTGGCTAGTTGAAGCCCACTTTCTCCACACTAAAAACTAAAATGCGTACTATTTCAGGATATGTCCCATTTAAAACATTCACTTTGAAAAAGATCGAAGAATTTATTAAAAGTTCAGTATGAGCTACGACCCTCGTAATTAACCTTACGATGGAGCACGTGGTATAAAATTAAATTGCTCTGCTTTTATAGGTTAACATTTTAATCTGTAAAGTGATATTCACTAAAAAAAAAAGACCCCAACATTAAATATTGAAGCCTTAGTCGAGCAGACCACATTAATTGATTTATGTAAAGACCAACTGTCATTTACAACACTACGAATGCCAGTCATTGAGGCTGTCCCATGGGTAGAAGGTTACTCATTGTAACATACAACTTGCTGGCATGGACATGACAATTTGCAAGTTGAAGGGGGAAGATAGCATATTTATGTTACACATTTGGGAGACTGGTGCATTAAATAGAGAACTTATGACTATACAATTGAGAACTGAACAAACTGCAGTCATAACAAAAGCCACTGTTTGTAAATTATTGAAATGAAATGCAGTCTCATTGAATAGGGTTATATAAATTATTAAAGCAACTTCGTTGTGATGTAATGAATGATATTATCAGTCACCTCGCAGGAGTTACCAGCCTTGTACAAGTATAAAAATTGATAATGTTGGGAATAAAACATAATCACATGTTGTCTTTCAATAATTTTTGGACAATTTTATTTTGATTATTAATTTGTTTTTATGTCAGCTGGTCTGGAAGCTGAGGCAGACTAGCTGAGGCGAGGCTAAGTCTCGAGTGTGGGATTGTTTAAACAGTTTAAATATATAGCAATAGATATATAAGCAATGTCCTCTTCATTGGTCTGACTGCACGAGTGGAAATTATTGATCGTGGACCACCATGATTTGCATCTATTGCTAACGAAAAGAAAAATGTTTGTTTCATATCCCAGTACATTGTTTTCTTAAACACTTTTATTATTAGTTGCCAGTCTTGGAATTTGCTATATATGGTAAACATAAAAAACAAACATCTTGCTGTTGTATAGCTTTGGCCACTTTTCAGTTACCATTAAGAGGTCTGTCACGTTTTACCTTATTTTTTATTACAAATGTTTTCACATACAGTTTGACAATTTAAGTAGACACATAGTTTCTTTATATTCATACTGTAAATATTAGGCAGTCATTTTGCTTAGCTCTATTCTAAATGATATGATCTAGAATGAGTAATTGTATATTAAAGACTTGCTTGATGTATTGAAATGTCCTGTTCAGTAGTCGGGTTCCTTAAACTGTTGGAATAAAACTAAATAGATTTATTTGTATTATTTTTTAATAGTCTGTGTGTAACAGCTGGTGTTTTATTTATCTCTCTTCGTTCATTAAAAATACCACTTAAAGAACAAAGTCTCCAAATATATTTCTTTGAATGATGAATTATCGTTTTATAAGTAGACATGTTTGTGAATAATACAAATACAAATGTATGCTGATACTTACTTTGCAATCTAATTTTAAAATTCCTTTAACCTGTCAATGCTGTTCGTCATGTGCCTTTTGTCTTTTGTCTATCTCAAGAACCAGTGTAACAATGCATGGAACTATCAATAATTTCTGATAGTAAGTATCTCAATAGCAATTCATCGAGGACAAATCCAAATATTTGTATTAGTTTGCCTAACTGTTGATACTTTGAATTGTTTGTAAATACGCCACTGTAGTATTTCTTCACTGTATAGAAATTAGCTCAAAAGATTTGAGCATTTATATTTAAATGAATTTCATTAACGTGAGAAATAATTCATTAAGAGAATCTATTAACTCAGTTTGTTATTAATCTGGAATAAGACTAAAGTTCAGTGTAAATTTGAGACCAAGTCTAGGGAAAATAAATTGAAATATAAAACTAGGTAGCTCTTTATTTCAAGAACAGTTTGTACAGAACTTGCAGGATGGTGCTGTTATATTACACAGATAGTGATTTGTATGATTTCTATAATCGTGACTATTTTGAAATTACAGCACGGTGCTGTTACATTACACAGATAGTGATTTGTGTCATCACTGCAATCATGACTATTTTGAAATTACAGCATGGTACTGTTATATTACACAGATAGTAATTTGTGTGATCACTTCAATCTTGAGTATTTTGAAATTTTCAGCATGGTGCTCTTATATTAGTATTATTACACAGGTAGCGATTTGTGTAATCACTACGATCATGACTATTTTGAAAAGTGTAGATTTGACAGTAGGAATATCATGTCCAGAGATCTCTTATTTTAATTAAACTATTCATCTAAAAAAAAAAACTTAATTGTTTTTATAAAGAATGTACACAAAATATATAACCATTGTTCATAACTTCTAATATATTGGGTATAATCTAATAAAAACAGATGCTTTAAATGTCAAGGATGAACAGCCATCAACAAACATCTCTCATGAAAACAAATGTTGACTAAATAATTCTATAATTGACTCCAAAATTGGTAGATTATTATCTAAATTGTAAAATAAAAGTACCAAAATTTTAAAACCAGTGTTCATTAATTTTCAGTTTATAATTTGTTGTAAAAAGTTTTTGTTTTATTATAAGGCAAGAAATTCACAAATTAAGTTATTACATTTAGTGGTTTTACTTACAGCATATTTCTTTGAGGATTTAGGTAAAAATTTAAAGACTGACATATTTTAAAATGGATCATCACGTTAATTGTTTTGCCGAAATGACGGTGATGCAGATTCTTTTTTTGATTTGTTTTTAACCTACAAGGAAATTTGTTAATTTTTAAGCGGATTGGCCAATTCATTTAATACTACCGTGTGTGAAAAGCTGATAACAGTTGCCTCACAAATTAATTATATTAAAATGGCATATTCTGTCTACTGGTTAAATTAATGCTTTTTTTTAAAATATGTGCATAAACCAAAAAAAGATAAAAATGTATGTGATGTGCCCAATTTTAAAAACCATATGTGCAAAAAAAAAAAGTGAATTAAATATACCATGAAAGTTGCGAACATGCTGATAGTGCTGCAAATTCAATTATGCTCGCACTTATTTCTGGTTTGGCTGTGAATACCATACTGTAATACATTTAATATCAGCGTATAACATTGATAATATGCTAAGAATGACTGTGTATAAATGAAACTGTAACTGAAAGGAGTTTGGTAAATGTTGTTCTTTTTATTATTAGGAGTCCCAAAATAATTCCTTGTGAAAATATAAAATGAAAGCTCGATTGCGAATTTTATTAACTGAAAAAATATTTGCTTCTAGTGTAGACTAATATTAATAAAATATATTATTTTAATTAACATGCTCAGTTATAGTTGTTGCTTTATATGAAGTATATTTTATAAAATTTAGTTAGTTAAAACAAAATTAAAATTACTAACATATCTTTATTGTCATTAGTTTCTGGTAATACATAATTTTATTTTTGTTGCTGACATATTAATGTTAGTTGCATACATTGATACATTGTTAATCATATATTGATTTTGTATGTTGTTTACATCATACATTATTTATCATGCATTGTTTATATCATTTGTTGTTGACATCATGCTTGATGCACGAAGGAATCAGCTTCTGTATTATGTGATAGCAATTGTTTCCTGCTCTGATGTTAATGAATTGTTTCTGCCTTCCTGTTGAGATTTGGCCTCGAGCCAAAGACACTTCTTAAGCAGATCAAAGTGATTTCCACCTATAATTACAATTTACTTGATCTGCGTTCACTTGTACAGGTGAGAGAGAGAGACACAGCCAGGACCTAAGTTGAGACTTGAAATATTACACCTGTCACTAAATAGTTTGATTGATTGAATTGAAATTGTAATGGACACTCCTACATCTATGGTATTGGCACACACTGTATGTCATATACCCGTAAACAATACGGCCATCTGGAACGCTGTGATATCTAACCAATGAGTCGGACCGCTGTTTACTTGCTGAAAAAACCCACCATTTGAAAGGTAATTGAGCTTTGTGACATTGTTGGTGTGAGAGTCCCACCAACACCATATTGAACAGTCTGTGAATAGATTTGGTGACGGCTACACATTAACGTGGTGAGCGGATCAGCTATTGAGACTAGTACTAGTAGAGGAATGATTGAGCTGGCTGCAGTGCGTATACATACACACACTGACTAATGGACTAAGAAGCAGGTCCAGTGATCACAGGAGCAACACTCTGTCGCCTCACTCTGCCTGCCTGACACCAGCCCGTCATCCAGTGGACCGCGACTGCGAGTCTAGTGATAAGTGATTCCATCTCGGCGTCGCTCACGTTCATCTAGCTGCCTGTTGTGCCTGCTAATCAAGCGCTCAATACAACGTGGCCGCATCCTCTCTTTATCTCTCACTGTGGCTTTAGTTAGTGGATCCCCGATAACTGCACCGGTCGCCGTTTCATCCCCGACCATCAGACTTCGGCCTCGCGGTGTCAGGATGCATCCTTACTACTATGTTCAGTATATCCCCATTACTGTCAAACAACCCGACATGGTCAACGTAAGTTATACTTTATTTTATAATTAATATTTCACTAAATGTATCATTCAATTTGTATCCAATTTTCTCTATTTTTAATGCTATATTTTGTTTGACTATTCACTTACGTATCTACTTAAAGTATTGAGTGGTTTTCACACTAGAACTAGAATTCATTGTGTAGTGTATTAAGCCGATGTGTGCGTGTAGAGGTTCACAATGAACACTGAATATCTGACGTTTTAACGTTTGACAAATTAGATTTTCTAGATAGTTAATATCATTGTACTGGTAAATTGGTTAACTTTTAAACAGTTGTTATTGGAATAGATTTTTTTTTACTTTGTTTTTCAGGCTAGTAAATGTAACATTTCTAGTTGAACAAATATGAAATTAACTGTACTTTTGTTGGTTTAGTGATTGAATGTGTATATGTGTATATTGATATTAGTTAAAATTAACATATGGAAACATGCTATTGAGATGCTGTGTATTGAGAAATATTACTATTAGCAAATTGACTGATTTTACTCACCATTGATTATTCTAAGAAAACGTTTTCAGAAATGTAGCAACATACATTAAGTCCGTGCTCAATGCATGAATGTGGAGATATCCACTTGACACCTAAATGTTAGCCCTAGATTGGTTGCAGTTATTTCATTTGCAGTTTATCCTCATTCTACTTGTCTGGGTGTTGGAAGATTTATTAAGGTGTAAAGCCAGTATTATCCGATAATGGGCTATATGGACAAAGATGCTATGAAATTGTGTTATATTTGTGAACACTAGCGAGACTTTGTGATTTGTGTTAATTATAATGCACATTTAAGTGTTGATTGCCATTACTTGCTGAATATTGTAAGGGTTAGTGAAATGCTGTTAATTGACATTCGGTAAAGCAATGGTGATTGCAGTCATACCATGTTTGTGCTATTAAGGGAATTATATGGGTAATTAGAAGTGTTATGGTGTTGCTCAGATGGCATGGTTACTGGTCATTGTGCAGTATTCACCAGTCATGGTGTTGGCTTTAGAAGGTGGATGTGTTGGCCTGTCTCGTGCTCTGGGCCCTAAAACACTTTTATAATGTTACAGTGACATGCACACAATAAAGTGAGATCAGTATTCTACAATTAAAAGAAAGAGATCATTAATATATCATGTACAAGAATAACACTAGGGAAATGTCTGCAAGGAAAGGAATGCTTAATGACACTTCAGTGTTAAGTTTAATAGGATTCATACATACTTTAAGAAGGTTCAGCACATTGTTTAACAGTGTTCGCACAGACTTGAACATTTTTAGTTTGCACTTCAACCTAAAAAAGGCCCTGAAATTGAAAATAGCTTTGAAAGTGGTAGTTTGCCCTTGAAAAAGTTCTTATATTTAATGAATAATGATATGTAGTGAATTTAATACGAACAGTTTATTGACGAATTGATAATTGAATTTGTTTTGCTCACCATGAAATAGTTATTTACCTTTGATAGTTAGTAATTTCCTTGCTGTAAAATGTCATCTATTCTAAGCTACTACAATGAATTTATCAAAGAACTTGTAACTGTCTGTAAATAACCAAAACATTCACAATATTAATCAGAATTCACAACATTCAACTTTTTTCATTATTTCAATTTCCCATCGTGTCAAAAAAAAGCAAATGTGAAAGTAAAAGTGCTTAATTTTTATCATTCATTGATCTGTGGCAGTTACAGATATCGGGTTTTTTGGTATTTTTTTGAAGTCTATTAAATCTATGTTTTTTATTTCGTGTGCCAGACTGAGCAGACATTAGTATGCACTGGTGACAGCACTAATTGGTGTGTTTATACAGTTGCTTATTGCTAACCCTATGTAAAGTACATTGAAAGGAAAGGAATGTTTAATGACACTCATGTATTATGCAGTCATCAGCAGTTGTCATATAGTATTTGCAACACATGGATTACAAAATGAGATTTGCTGTTGCAGTGTAAAAATATTATTTTCAGTTAGCAGACATCTTTTATATGCACTTTACAAGATAGCACATAGCATAGCCTTTGATATATTAGTTGTTAACCTCTTTCTGGAATAGAAATGTGCCCAAAGGGTCAAATTAGAAGGAAGGAACTGACAAGCCACCACACCTGAGCGAGGCACTCTACAACTGAAATATCTCTATCCTGGGAATAAAAAGATACAAGTAATGACTTGTATGTACAGTGTTTAGAATCTAGTGTTTCACGAGATCCCAATTTTATCATATTACATAGGCCACTAGCCAAAGCTTTTTGAAGGCCAGGTGACTTTTTAAAATATTAGACGGACATTAGTTTACTTTGTCCAGAGTTTTCTGTTTAGTTCAGATATAATTCACTAATAATTCATGTGGCTGCCTCATAAGATTCTGTAACATTTATTCTTTGTAGTACTGTACAATTTTCCTGTGACAGGCAGAATTAATTTAATTGACCAATCACATGAATAACTGTCCTCTGTTACTTGAGGAATAAGTTATAACATTGTTTAACATCCAGTCCATGAAAAAGCACAAACTGTATTTTGTGGTAAAATTACCTTGCTAGTCTATTATATGTATACATTGTATATATAAATTTTTAAATGTTTATTATTTTTCAGTTGATAGTAATAAAATATGAAAAGTAATAACAGCAAATGACATTTATATGTCAGATTAATCAAGGAAGAAATTGCTCTGCTCTGAAAAGCTGTAATTTTCTTATAGGGTTTTCGTGGATAGCTTTTACTACACTTCACATTGTCATGTCTTTCAGAAATTTCTATACATTGGTTTTATTTTTAGCAATTTCATTTATCTCTTACATTGAATGTCAGTTGGTGAAAGGACCACTTGAATGGTGCTACATGTAAGTGTAAGAATAAATTTCTTGCCAACTCGTATAGACTATAACGCCAAGAGTACAACTACTACAGTTGAGGACATTTATATTGCCAAGTTTGTGGTGTTCCTCAATGGCAGCTCAATGCATCATTGCTTTTCCTGTGTTTATGCAAATTCACAAAATATAATTTTTATCTCGTTATTGAAAATCTATGGTTATTTTGATGATTGCATTTCCGTGTTTGCACTGCCTATATGAACGAGCAGGCGATGAAAAGCAGGCAATTGTAATGCTTAATTGATTGCATTATCTCATTTCCTTGCAATCTTTTTCACAATACGCTCGACCCATCTAAACAGGATCCTGGTTCAACTCACAGACAAGAGTAATGGACTAGGTAGACGATCTGTGTCTTAAGTACAGGTAGCAGTATATAATCAGTCTGTTTTATAGATAGGTAATGATTTAGACAACTAAATTACGGGATCATTTAAACAGTTCTGAATAACTCAGATGTTCGTTTAGGCAGTGCTGGATTACACACTTATTCAGGTGTTGGTTCGGACAGATTTCTAGATCAGACAGGTGTTAGTTCAGACAGATTTCAAAATCAGATAGGTGGTTTAGACAGATTTCTAGATCAAACAGGTGTTGGTTCAGACAGATTTCTAGATCAGACAGGTGTTGGTTTGGACAGATTTCTAGATCAGACAGGTGGTATAGACAGATTTCTAGATCAGACAGGTGTTGGTTCAGACAGATTTCTAGATCAGACAGGTGTTGATTCAGACAGATGTCTAGATCAGACAGGTGGTGTAGACAGATTTCTAGATTAGACAGGTGATGGTTTAGACGTATTTTAAGATTAGACAGGTGATTGTTTAGACAGTTTTTAGATTAGACAGATGTTGATTTAGACTGATTTCTAGATCAGACTGGTGTTTTCTAGATGAGACAGGTGATGGGGTAGACAGATTTCTAGATCTGACAGGTGTTGATTCATGAGATTTGTGGATTAGACAGGTGATGGTTTAGATAGATTTCTAGATTAGGCAGGTGTTGGTTTAGACAGATTTCTAGATTAGACAGGTGTTGGTTCGGACAGATTTCTGGATTAGACGGGTGTTGCACAGATTGATGGGTCCTATTCAGTCCTGTCTGGACAAACACACATTCAAGATCTCTCACTACTGACAAAAATGCGTAACCTATTATGACAGTTTCTTCAATTTAACAGTTGTGTGTTATAAATCTGATTGCTAATAGTTGATATTTTTCTTAAAAGTTGTGAAACATTCCTTTCCTGTTATCATTTCAATAATTTTTAGTAGAAATAACTAATTGATTATCTGTATTTCATTATGGATGGTAAATACTTGTTAGTGTTAAATAAATATTTCAAGTAAGAGAATATTTCAGTACACTTGTTAGTGTTATAGAAATGTTTCAAGTAAGCTAATATTTCAGTACACTTGTTAGTGTTATAGAAATGTTTCAAGTAAGAGAATATTTCAGTACACTTGTTAGTGTTATAGAAATTTTTCAAGTAAGAGAATATTTCAATATAGAAATGTTTCAAGTAAGAAAATATTTGAGTAAGGCTGATAAACACTTTTCACTATGAGACGGTCTTTAGACGTGTACTTTATGAGCATGTCCGTGACAATAATACGCTATTGACATACATTTGCATTTGAAAACTTGAAACGTTGTGTTTTGTTGTGGCTTGTTGCCATGGTTGTTATTGTGAGTATTGAAAGTGAAGATAATGCCTGAATGCGTGCTTGCTTTGTCTGTGTCGCTCTGTTTTCAAGCAGTATGCAGATGTCTCATGTATGTCATACCTTTCTCGGTCGCTTCAAGTATTGATGTCCAATCGTTGTCCAAAACACTGCTTTCCTGCACCCTAGCTGTGAATTGAAGCTTTGCTATTAAAAATTAATGTTTCACCAACAATAGTTGCCTTAGTGACATATTTCTCAGTGGACCAAACACGTTTTTTTCTAAAAAGAATTGACTGTTGTTCAAAGAACCATGAGTTTCTATGTGGAAATGCCCACATTCCTTATTGATTGTTAAGCATTTATTTATGAGGGGTAGGAGTTAAACATTTATTTATGGGGTTAGGAGTTAAGCATTTTTTTATGGGGGTAAAACATAAGCATTTATTTATGGGGTTGGGAGTTAGGTATTTAATTGGAGGTTTGAGTCAAGCATATATTTATGTGGTTAGGAGTAGAGTATTTATTTATTGGGGTATGAGTTAAGCATTTATTTATGGGAGTAGGATTATCACATTTATGGGCATAGAAGTTGAAGATTTATTTGTTGGGGTAGGAGTTGAGCATTTATAGAGATATGGTGGTAGTCATGATTTAAATCATCAGCTATTGGATGTCAAACATTTGGTAAGTTTTACACATTATGTGGTCTGTATGTGAAAGTGTTTTAAAAAATAGAACACATACTGCTATCTGAAAAGTGTAGCCTATGTGACAGTAGTGGATTTCTATGTAGTTCTTACAGTTATAACCTAATAGCTATTAATGAATGAGCTTGCTGGTGTTGTCATCAAGCATTCTTTTCCTTTATGAATACGTGTCCTCTGTTCATCATGGCAATAATTGTATTTTCTGTATGTGGAAAATTGAAACATTATCAGTATGGCAATATGAGTAATTAGTAATTATTTGTTGTGTTTCCCCTCAAGAAACCTTTGACCATTTTGTGATGTCTGTAATGTCATTCCGTAGCATGGCTTTAATACACCGGCAGGCCTGAAGCGTGTTTGCCAATTCTGTTTATTAATGAAATAAAATATAGTTTAAAGCATATCGAGGAAATATCAATGTGATTAAGATTGGCCCATGCATCATTGTTAAAGCAATTTCCTTGTCTCAGTTCTGTTTCATCTTTTCCTCCTGCACTCTCATCAAAAAACTTTCATCAATTATTTTATCTTTATTAACTTAATGTAAGTTCAGGTGAAACACATACTTTTTGGATGCATTACATTTTCATTATTTTAATATTTTCCTTAAGTAAATATTAAAAAAAGGTAGAAAGTTCTTAAGAGACATTTTTTAATGTGTTGAAAAGGTCATCTATTAATAGATTATTATCTTCAGCAGTTCTTGTTTTCTTTGGACTATCAACATGCAATGAAATGCTCCCTTCATTGACATTCTTTCCACAAAAAAACACATTAAAGCCCCAAAGCAGTGTCTCAAATGATAAAAAATCATTTGAAAAAACAGATGTGAAGGTTGTGAGGAATATGAAACCACCTCAGAACACTGAATGATAGCATATTAGCAAATTTAGACTATGTAGTAATGTATTGTGCTGCCACGGTAAACTAAAGTAACTTAATATGGAATACATGTTAAATCATCAGACCAGTGTAAACTGTGTTGTTAATCTAGCTACAAAATCTGCCTGTGAACCGATCGGTCGTCGGATCGATCCTTCTCAGTGGACCCATATGCAGTTTGGGCTATTTTCCGTTC
>JAULBS010116637.1:0-14563 GCA_032355785.1 Symmetromphalus regularis | reverse complement strand
TTAGTTAACATATTAAAATATTAAACAAGTTATTGTAACAACGTCACAAAGATCTATATACGAGCAGCTAGTCAGGTTTACAAATTAGTTAACATATTAAAATATTTATAACCTCTGATAATGCTTAATTGGAGAATGAATTTCTAAATTCCAAAACAGATTTATATTATATTTTCATCATGGATATGTCTCTCTTTCCCTAATTTGTCCCCAAAAAGTTTTAATAGGATATTATCATGGTGTCACAAGATGATTGCTATTAAACTGATACCAACAATTATAATTACTGACAGGTAGTGCCACCGTTATGTTTGTATTAACAGATGTATTTTCACTTTCCTAACATAAAATGATGGGACATCAAATGCAGTCATATTTATTTGTAAGCAGCCTTCAGTTAAAATTAGTTCCATAATTTGTATATAATTATATAATTTGAAAACTTACATCACGGAAATTTGCATCGTTATGTCTAATAAGATGAGATTTATGCCAAGGATATAACAGTTATGTGATAAATATTGCTAGTAGCTACGTGAAATGGTGCTCGCGATCCTGACGAATTTGAGGCAAACAAGGTACACTCCCCCAAAACCCACCAAATATCGTACCTCAGAGTTAATTTCACAAAGAGAAAGATACATGTATCGATTCCGAATAAACTCATCATTTGCTCACGTATTTCTTGTTGTTTTATTATCGGCAGTTCATTTGTAATCTACGAAAAAAGACGCTGAAAATGTTACAAGTTACGATGGCAAACAAGGATAAGAGGAATTCCTCGTACGGGAAAACTCGCGAGAATAATTATTTGATAGTTTAGGACCAATCAGAGAAGACTTGGTCCTTCAGCCCAGTGTGTGCATCATCCAAAATGGAGGCAGAGATCGGGAGCAATATGCTATCAAAGTTTGGGGCTCACACACCATATAATAGACCTCTTTTTTTAAATGATTCACATATCGGTGTATAAGGAAAAGAATGACACCTAGGAATAAAAAATCCATCGAATAATAATGCCATAGCAAGGCTATCTTCCCTTCGTGTCTATCCGGTTATGGCACCTTTCACAACTGCAAACACAATTCTCATTACGTATGATAATCGACGTTCCGTCACGTAGTATAATTAGGTCACATGATCAAAAGTAGCGCTTTGATTGGTCACCATACAAAATGTCATCAAGCTATTTGTAAATAGAAGCACATGTTTCCAGCTTTTTCTTTAAAATTTTTTAATGCTATCGATTATTGGGAATTTCTGTAGACAATTTAAGCAGCTGACAAAGAAATAAATATGACATCTAAGGTTTATGGCATTAAACGTGTGCATGCTTCTATTGCTTATTAAGTAATTAACTGTCAATAAAAATATTGTAGACTATAGTAAAGGCTTTTTCTTTCTTTCCTTTTTAAAGCCCTGTCTGAGGTATCCACCCAAGAGTGATTTTAAAGTACTAGTTTTTCTCATGTGTGACTGATTTTAGGGGAGAATTTTTTTTAATGTTGCTCTTTTTTGGTTCTTTTGGGGAGGGGGGGGTAAAGGCTATTTCTCTCTTTCCTTTTTAAGGCCTTGTCTGAAGTTTCCACCTTAAGAGTAATTTTAATTGGTGAGGAAACCTCTGATCCCATCCCATCTCGCTTTAACCATGACCACTTGCAAATCCCGCAGACGTTTTGAGTTTTGACACATATAACAGATTGTCACAATAGCATTTTTAAAAAGTATAATTAGTTGGTAATCAGCAACAAAATATTGACCACTAATATTTTTAGCTATGCAACTTTAAATCTATACCATGTGTGATGTCACTTTTTTGTTAACTTTGATTATGAAATAAATCTATTTAATTGCAATTATTTTTGGCCATATCAGATCAAAAATATGGATGTGATGAGAAAATGTGTTATTATTCATAGACACTGACTGAGAAATTGCTAAGTGACTTGTTTGTTTCTTAGTTTAACGACCCCCCAGCCCCCACCTAGCACAAAAATTAAACATCGGCTATTGGGAGTCATACATTGCTGAAATGATAAAAATTAAATAAAAATCAGTGTAAAAGGCTGATTAAATTACCTACAAATGAATGTGACTTCTATTATGAATTTTATTGTATTAATGTTATTGAAAGTTGGAGGACATGGTAATTGAATTTGGCCGAAAATTGTAATCAAATTATAGTGGATATAGCAAGTTTAAAAAAAATAAAAACTACAAAAAGGCTGGCTTAAATTTGAGATAAACTTGGTGAAACAAGCCACAAGTATATTAGTTTAAGGATGGTAACATTAAATAAAGGTTTAAGTATATTAGTTTAAGGATGGTGACATTAAATAAAGGTTTAAGTATATTAGTTTAAGGATGGTGACATTAAATAAAGATTTAAGTATATTAGTTTTAGGATGGTAACATTAAATAAAGGTTTAAGTATATTAGTTGAACAGACCTCCAGACAAGCGTTTCACTAGTGGAACGAAGTGGTTTTCAAGATTGGCTTGTGAGTGCTGAGATGCTATGGCACGCAGTGAGTCAACTGCTTTATCTCGTACCACCGTTTCCTCCACTGTAGCTAAACTCTCAAGAGGGGGCTACAATACAAAATCAAAAAGTATATTTCTTAAACTGTGGTTAATGTATCAGGAAAAGTTATACAAATATTGTGGGTTGACCAAATTATTTTACCAATACAAACAAAAAGAAGAGATTAATAGACCAAGCTTCCTTTTCGACAAAATAAGATGGGGGGGACAGTGTTATTCGTAATTTATTCTAGTCTAATGTTAGTAGGGATACCAAACGTAGGTTTCAATAAATAATTTGTGTATGTGCAAAATCTGTGCACCAGTTCTTCAATGATTATATGAAGTAGGGACGTTCTACCATAGTGATGCATGAATACCATTAAATATGTCATCCATTGTACCCAGTAAATACACTGGATGTTAAATGAGACACCATTGTAAAATTTATGTCCTGAATGAAATAATATTTCTTTGTCACAAGTTTTAGCAAGTGACAAAGTAAAATTATTTCATGAAGAACATAAATTTAATAAGTAGTAGTAAGTTTGATACTGTATTTATTAACCAAGACAATTTAATAATTCCGCACTTTAAAGCTTTTCTGTGTGCAACAGTTCAGAGAAATGCTAGCCAATGACATTATGAATTATGTCATGTTACACTTTTTTTAAGCTGTAGTGACATTATTTGGACTTTTACCAAATGTGACCTAATGAAATACCCTGTAAACCAATGACAATATTTTCGCAGTTGGAAAATAAAAAAACATATTTCAAGTTCAATTTTTATTGTAGCCTAAATACAAATAAAACTGGTCAGCCCAGTGTTACTAACATAGATGGGAATATCAGTAGATGGCCAGAAACAAGTAAAGAAAATTCTGCATTATCTTCTATGTAGCCAGACTCAACCCTGTTTTATGAACTGCTGGAGAAATAGCAGGTGTGTTCAATGGATGTCAACAGACACACAGTTGCTGCAGATGGAGATAAAGACCAGCATGTGAATATAAATGGAAAGATTTCACATTAAAGGTTTACTATAGATACCCACCAGCAAACAATGAACAAAGTCTGGTCCGCCCACAAGAGGTGTGAAGTTGCCCAACTGCTCAGCAAGTGCCAGAAGAACCTCATCTTCATCATATATAGTATCTGTAAAAAACATCTTATTTATTAGTATACCTGAACAGTCTCCAGGCATCATCATATATAGTATTTGTAAAAAAACATCTTATTTATTTGTATACCTCACCAGTCTCCAAGCATCATCATATATAGTATTTGTAAAAAATATCTTATTTATTTGTATACCTGAACAGTCTCTAGGCATCATCATATATAGTATCTGCAAAAAACATCTTATTTATCCATAAACCTCACCAGTCTCCAAGCATCATCATATATAGTATCTGTAAAAAGTATCTTATTTATTAGTAAATCTCAGTCTCCAAGCATCATCATATATAGTATCTGTAAAAAAAATCTTATTTATTAGTATACCTGACCAGTCTTCAGGTATCAAAATAAGTCAAGAACAGTCACATTGTGAAAAGATTACCACATGTCAATAAAGTTTAAAATGAAAGTCATTTGTAAACCTTGTAACTTAATGTAAAATACATGTACTTAGTTTATTTTTGAGGGGTGTAATTTTCATGCTAAAGATAAATTGTTATGTTTACAGAATTAATATTTCACCCATCCTATATTAAACAAGTACCCTATATAAATTAAATATTAGTAAATTGCTGGCCAATTCATATTTTAAAAAATCGAACCAATTATTTTCATGAACATGTAAAAATGCAAATGGCATACATCATTCGATCGTGTCGTCCATTGTCACCTGGGCGGTGTAAATATCGTTATCTATGCTTAGAAGCATGACCGTTGATTGATCGTATCAGAAATTTGAAAAAGTTGTAAGTCTGACCACAAGTTTAGTCAGGTTTAATTGTTCATGGGTTCTTAATTTCACGCTAAATGCGTACATTCACATGTTAGTCGTAACATACATTCACATGTTAGTCGTAACATACATTCACATATTAGTCTTAGGTCAATCATGATATTGTTTCATTTTCAAAAACAAATCACTGTACATAAGTAACAAAGCTAATAGCAAAGCATGGTAACTACATTTGTATATACTTGATAAATAAGAGCTGTGTATTCTATGATAATCTGTAATTACAGTAGTTACCAGAAATTATGATCATTTTTAAAACTGATGTCTGCTAGTCACTTATTTCGAACTATCACATTTTGTATGACTGTGTAAACTAAACTTATTTCGAACTATCACATTTTGTATGACTGTGTAAACTAAACTTATTTCAAACTATTACATTTTGTATGACTGTGTAAACAAAACATTTTATTTATTAGCATACACATGTACACTGCATATATATACATCATTTGTACTTGTAAGATTGTTTTCTGTATTTTGAAAGAGATCTGGAAAGCCTTAACTAATGATAAATACTAATAACTACCTGTGAGAAATGGTATCAGTTCACTTCTGGTTCGTTCAACACCCAGTGCTAAAGCAATCGTAGAAAGCTTCTTTATACTGTTCAGTCTCAACTGAAAACAAAAATCATTCATTAATATACCTCAATAATTAAACTAAACAAACAAACAAAAATCCACATTTTTTTCAAAATGGATAGATACAAATTAAATTATCACCATTTGGTACTCCTCTGCCAATTTCTTCATTTACCAATGCTGGTAACATTAATGGTTTGGAACTTCAACTGATTTATAAAGTTTATATTTCTGTACATGTGTTGTATTTGAAATAAATCAAGATTTGTTGTACATGTATGTTCCAAAAGAATGTACTGACCACACGAATATAAAATAAAAATATGGAAATCACATTTGAGTTGCACATGAATCTGCTGATATTTTATTTTGATTATATTATATCTCTTAAACAGGCAAATATTTGTATCACGTTTCAAGCAAACAGAAGACTTTATTTCTGCAGGCCTGCATTTGAAATGCATTTTTGGTTCCATGATTTTGAAGATATGCTACTGACATACTACTACTACTAGTAATGATCATAAAATAGAAGTGAAATATGTAGGCCTAGTCTATTCTATTTTGTTACACTACAAAACACAATAAGCCTAACTTTACTGACATATATATACTGAATAAATATGACTACATAGTCATGTTTATTTGGTTTAAAAGTAAACATTTACAAACTTGCCATAGGTAGGTTCTAAATTGTCATGGGTAGGCACTATCTGTTTCTGAACATATATGAAAGGATGTCTGCAACATGAAGAGTTTTTAACACACATGTATATCAGTTGCCAAAAGATATACATTTAAACATTTAACAAAGTTACTTGAAGGCACTAGGCAATGGTAATTGTGAACACCCAACTTGACCATCCCTTGTATTGTATTTTAAACTGAAAGTAAATGCATGTAAAACAAAAGCATTTTATACATTCTTGAAAATAAAGTCAATTTCCTTTGATGTTATCTGACAAATAATTTTTAAATGCCTGTTTATGCATTATTTATAGAATAATTGATGTAACTGTTCATATGATCAAAATAAATTAAGAACAGAATTCAGAACGGTAACTTAAATATTCCCATTTTCTAGTTGTAAACTTACCAGTACAACTTGGTAAATGTCAACAGTCTTATAATTATGGAATTTCATACCAACCAGTTCATATTGAGAGGTACACGTACCAATTCATATAATCACAGAAAGACCATTTTGTACTTGGATTACTTATGAAGTGGTTCAACAACTTGCAGTAAATTGTACTTTTATCAATAAATTGTGAAAAGCATTAAAATGTTATAAAAATGTCATTGTTTTGCATGTAATTTGGCCTTACTTTTGTTGAACATTGTAAACTATAAGAGTTAGAAATCTATAGTACTTATAGTGCAAACTGGTCTCTCTACATGTACCATTAAGTTCAAACTTGGAAAATATATATATGTAGGTATGGAAATGGGTCATTTCACATTTATTCCAATTTGATCTTGGCAGTTTTACCCTGGATCATTTTCAGAGCCATCTCTGGCACAACAGTAACATTCACCAAATTATCTATAAAAATGTCAAAAATTGTCAACTTTTTTTGCACATAAATGGCTATTTAATAAAAGAAATTATTTCACCAGATCACATTAAAATTCGCCAAATGTTTTAACTTTTGCCATTGGTGAATTTGGCCAGTGGCAGAGCTAGCGCTGATTTCACACTAAAACTGATTCATATCCATCTCATAATTGGATCATTATGACCTATGTTGATATAGATAAGCTTATTGTTTATTATGAATGACTTTCTTCTTCCTGTTATTTTTTTCAATTTGCTCCTGATATTCAGGTCTGAATTTGCTCCAGATATTAAAAAATAGATCCATTTTGAGACTCCTACCATTCATATATCCAATTAATGTCTACAACAGTAAATGAAACCACTTGTGGTTGTGTACACCTGGCTTACTAAACGGGCAAAATGACCCAGGATAAAGGCAGTGTTGGAAATGGATGGGAGCCTGGGACCACCTGAAATAGGATCGGGCTACGAACTTTTCAAAGTTGGTAGCCCGTGTGTCCACCATGTGTGGATAGGCTATGGTGATATACTAATTAAATACCTTCTAATTACACGCTATTTATCCGTGTGGGGACATGATTCACATCTGTCTATCTGTTGGTCTTGTCTTGATGTTATCGAGCGGTTAAACACAAACTAATTCTGTCCATTTGTACACGGAAGATGTCGCTACGTGCATGTGCAAAGTAGCTTCATTCACACACTTGGGACTATCTACACGGATAACACACGTAGTATGTTAATGATTAAAATTACGATGCATGCACATCTTACCTTGATAGAACCCCCAAAAGCATTAAAATTTGTCAAGAGAATGTATATTCCGGGTATTACTAAGAGTCAACGATGCAGCGATCATGGATGGGACACATGGCATGCATCCTATATATATATATATATTGCATGTTTTAGACGTCATTTTAAGTCTTAAAATAGGAAAGGATTTTGGCCTATACAGAGTTAATACTTTAATAACGAAATATATGGAAACAGGTGACTAACGGGAACACAACACTGTCGAGTATCGGTAATTCCAAGCATAATAATGTGGTGCTTTATTTTCAAAGCGATTACAGTAGCATCCACAAAGTTTTATCCGCGAAGAATTTAAAATGTTATTTAGGTGTTGTGCAGGATGTGTATTCATACAAAATAGATAAATGTTTTGTTCGGATGATTTTACATGGTTTACTTTACAAGGTGAGTGGTCATTATTTTAATAATTTATACGTTTCCCACTGAAATCTTTCAATTCAGTTTTCTAGCGATTCAACAGCAAAAGCCAGTTCAATCTATATTGAAAATGGTGTTCCCTCATTAGACCCCATGAAATAAAAAGTTTAAAAAATGAAAACAATGCATTTCATGAGGTCTAAGTGGACTAACCCATCCACTGTTATTGCTTCATTTCTTCAATACATTTTTCAGAAGATGGGGTGGGGGTTGGTGCTGGTAGAAATATTTCCATGAAATAAATACAAAATGACTGATAATTTAACATTCACATAAATGTTGGGATGTGCCCGACATTTTAAAAATATATTTTGGAGTAAATTTACCAAATCTGATTATTGATGACCCACTATCCAGTAAAAATACTGATTTAAGGCTTAATTAAACAGAGGGTGATGAATTGGTGCACTGCACTTTGTTCATATCCATCACTTTTATTATAGTCTACTGTTTTTCGTCCATTTTCGGTTGTCAAAACATAAATTTTGATAAAACAGGGAAGATTAGGCGGCCTGGAAAAAAGACAATAACACTGCAAGTATCCAAATATGTTTTTGTAAACTGAAGTATTTTATTTTTATAAATCACAAACAACTGAGTGTATGATACCTGAACATCTTCATTTCTTAATTCATCAATTAAAACTGCAATGGGATAAAGAGAATCATCTCCAGTATCACTAGCGGCCATGTTGAATTTTAGAATGTTATGTTTTGTAGCAAATTTTCCACCTTCGTTTGTGGAGCACCAGCCAATGTGGAGGAAGTGTGTACATGTCTAATGTCTATTCGTCAGGATCTGAAATTAAAACTGCGTCTGGAAATAAAAAGAATGTGTGTTTAGCGATATATCAAAACACTGTTTAATATATGCCAGCTGTCAATAACTAACTGTAACGGGAAATAACCCAAACTGGAATGGTAATAATTTAACTAACTACCCACCTCTTTCCGACTTTCGGGACCGTAGGACTGATAAATTTTCAAAGTGAGTGGGCTGATTTTTCAAAGTGTGTGTGGGGGGGGGGGGGGGATTTTTAAGTGTGTATAAAATATGTAGTGCGAAACCGCGAATCTGTATCCGAAATAAAAACCGGGGAAAAAAGGTGGGAGAGGGCCTGGCCCTGTCTTTAGTATATAGGAAATAATTTTTTGTCTTGTTTTTCCTGAAAAGTAATTTTGTTGATGCTGTTTGTATGATTTATTCAATTTAATTTAGTTTATATATAACTATGATTCTCGAGATTACAATAATAAAAAAAATAATAATAATAAAAACTGACATTTAGTTTTTTGACCTGTTAGTGTTTATGAATATCGTCTATAACTAGTATAAGATTATATAAATAAATGTAATGTGATAGAAGACGAAGCTAATCAGTGAAATAGTTCGCGAGCTGAGTGCACCTTGGCCCGTCTACAGTATTACTTGTTTACTGATTAACTGTACTGATTAATTTTGTTTTAAAACATCTGATTTGAAACCGAAATCGACCGAGATCTGATATAGTCCAATTCTTCATGGGCATGTTCAAGATGGAAAGCGCTCGCGATCGGTGGCTAGACTGGTTTTACACCTAACTTTATGATAAAAGACACTTTTTTTGTTGGAACCAGTTAAATGTTTAAGAGAGCGCCCCTTCTCCTGAACATCTCTATCTTTCACCTAACCCTTTACCCCTAAACGACGTTATGGATTGGTCTAAAATCTAACAATAAAGTTATCAGTTAGGTGGAGGTGCGTCCTTTGCAGCTCGATTTATCGTTCGATGTGTTTGTAGAACAGTACTTCAGTATTGACATAAAGTATCGTGTCCACGTGTACTTGTCAAAAGCGTACTTACGTGAGTTGTCATAGTTAAAAAACCACATGGTTAGATTACTTAGGTCATAAATTGTCCAGAAATGTCAGTCAAGGTGCAAAGGCAGTGCTCGCTGTCATACAATGATATTGATATGATGTGTATACAATAATACATGTTTGTTAATACTTCGCGTGACATAACGACAAGTGACATATATGAAAGAAAGAAAACCAGTCATTTATATATACTAATAAGTTATACAGTCTAGAAGAAACAGTTATTATATATATAAATATATATTATATATATATTTTTTGTTTTGTTTTTCAACTGGTTCACTGGTTGTATGATGAAATGTCTGACTGGGTGACATTTGATGATCTGTACCATCTGTAGGTCCAATCAAAGATATCCAGGGGGAATTTTGTTTGAAATAATACATAGTGTTGATTTTTTCATTTGTGCAACAAAGGCAGATATACATGTATATGTGTGATCCTGTCTGTTGAAATGTGCATGTAAAAGACGACTTGCTGCTAAATGGAAAGAGTAGTCTATATCATAAGGTGGTAGCATCAGGCTGCATGTAAAAGATGACTTGCTGCTGAATGGAAAGAGTAGTCTATATCACATGGCGGTAGCATCATGCTACATGTAAAAGACGACTTGCTGCTAAATGGAACTTAGAGTATGTTTTTTTCTACAAATGTCACAAATACCAGTGATTTGTTTTAAACAATAGTTTTTATTTCTGTCAAACTGTTGCGGATGGGATTGGTCGACAGGCTGATAGCCTACCTTAGGACCTTTCCCATACTCAATAATCATCTTTAATATATACTTTAATATATAATTATACATATATATATATATACTTTAATATATCACTTATGATCAGTTTCCGGGCTAAATTTGGAATCGGTCTATTTTTTTATGGTTGGTTTGTAACGTATCTGCACCCACTAATTGTGAACCACTGGCTGGAATATAATATTCTAAACCCTCAAAATAGATGGCAGCAATCATCAATGTCAAAACACAAAGAACATGTTTTATTGACTTATTTCAGCAAAAAACGTAGACCTATATGAAAGTTCAGATGTTTTCACAACCATTCATGATGGAAAAAAAAACCTGTTTATGCATTTGGACTGCTAATGGGATGTAAGTCAATATAACATTGCACGACATCCAACTGGTTATCCAATGCCACCACACATATATTATATGGTGTGTTAATTTTCATTTCCAAGAGAAGAAATGATTTACCAATGGTAATTAACAGCTATCACCACTTGATCTGAATTTCAGTCAGTTGTTGGAACTAATGCTGCGAGCTACAACTCTGCACTTGAGTACAAACGTATGATGACTTGATTAATATTAATACTGCCCTATATACATGTACAAAGATAATTATAGTAGTGTCGCAAATAGAATAAAAATGATTTTCGTTGATTATTTCTTTCATAGTAAACCTACAAGTAAATATTTTATAAACAAATATATATTTACTGACACTCTACCTAATTTAGCATTTACTTCTTTTAGCTCTTGTTAATGTAAAAAGTGGTGTTTTCTCTTGAATTTATGAGATATATTTTGGCAAACAGGTGATTTTTACATTTTATTGGAATAGACTATACCACATACTGATTAGGTATCCATCACATTTTGCAACAGCAATGAAATTGACACGTCACTACACACTTGGTATATAATAGTCATTTCCAAAAAAGTGTGCAAATCACCTGTTTACCAACATTTTTCTTTTAATTTCAAGAGTAAAAACCACCTTGTACAACAAACAACTAAATGCTAAATTAGATAGAGTGCCATTAAATATATATTTACAAGATATTTACTTGTCACTTTATTATGAAAGAAATAATTGACGAAAATCATTTTTATTCTATTTCTAACACTATTATAGTTGTGAACCACAGTATGGAACAGGAAATTATAAACTAACCAGTGAGGAAAATTGATTCAACATCTCATTGCCTCTTGAGTATAACCTTCTTATAGATGAGAGAGTAATTATTAATTAATATACATGTTTGTAGATCATGGAATTGAACTCGGAGTATCCGTATCGTATTATTAATTAATATACATGTTTGTAGATCATGGAATTGAACTCGGAGTGTCCGTATCGTATTATTAATATACATGTTTGTAGATCATGGAATTTAACTCGGAGTGTCCGTATCGTATTATTAATTAATATACATGTTTGTAGATCATGGAATTTAACTCGGAGTGTCCGTATCGTATTTGGAAACGACCTGATCTTCCCAGCAAGTGTACATATGGGACAACAAAAAATAAAAGCCCTCACGTGCACAAAGAACTGTATGTATAAATTATTTTATTACAATACCAAATTGTTTTTGTATGAAAAATTAAAGTGTTATAAGGACTCTTTTTGCACATGTAGTGATACCCTTGCCATGTGTCGAGATAAAACAGATAAACAGCAAAGAAGACTGTTGGACATTTATGCTGTAAACTTAAAGAATCCTATATGATTTTGAGAAATAAGAATTGTGCTATGTTTTTGAAGTATATGTAATTGTAATTTTAGGGTTGAAATTTGTTTTGTTTTTGCATTGCAATTATTACCTGTGAGCAGGACAAGAAACATGAGGAAACGTAAAATGTATTTTTCAGATTAGTAAAAAAGGAGTATTAAATGGCTGTAACAAAATAAGTTTTTGATTTTGTGGATTTGTGTTGACATGTCGAAAAGAAAATGTGGTGCAGTTTTTATGGGTGCTGCATTTGTTGATGTAATTTGTAATTAATTCTGTTTCAGCAAGGTGACACCCAGGATTATGTCTAGCATTCTTGACAACATTGGTAACACACCACTAGTTCGCATCAGCCGCATTGCAAAGAAAGAAAATATCCAATGTGAAATTTGTAAGTAGTGGTACAGTTGCTTGTCTGTGTTAACCGTTAGACTACTTAATTCTTTTAAGAGTTACTTCCCCAAAAGGCATCTCATTTTTATAAAATATTTTGATTTTAAAACTTAACGAAACAATTTGCGATCTAGAAATGTGTAAAAAAAAACAAAAACAAAAAAAACTGTAAACCACGCTTGGTAATTCATATTTATGGTCAGATCGCTCACATTCAACACCATATTCTTGCCCTCACACTCGGTTATCATTCAAAAAATTTATTTGAACATTCTCTTGCTATTTGCTCCAGATATTCAGAATCAAAATCCTCACCTTTGGTAAACCCCAAAATAATATTAATTCCCAATTAGCTCTTCAAAATCTCTGTATAGTGCCGTATCGCCATTGCTCGTCACATTATGAAAAACTTCATGAAAAAGACCCAAATTTACACCGAAAATTGTGATCAATAAAGGAGTTCTAATGCTTTAAAAATCCGTCATTTGCAATTGGGTAAATTCTGTTTACATAGGTATTGTGTCATTTCCTCCTATAATGCATTTAAGTAACAGGAAATACTAAATTTAAAGGGCCAGTTCGATTGTCGAGAAATGTTGCCTTCAGTATTCATGCGTTTGCATGATGGTGTCGAGAAAAGTCATCCACAGTGTTCAGAAGGTTAAATCTCTCAGCTGGGTTACCTTTCAAGTTACAGTGGACTAAATAAAATCCTATTAATGATCATAGTCAAATTTCTTTATAAAAGTAACCCACTAATATTAATAGCCTGCACCATTTCCTGCTGTCTGGATTATATCCCTTCGTTAATTACACAAATGGATATAAAATGGGTTGTCTCCCTTAGCTTACCGATAAGACTGACATCACACATTTACTCTCCATGAGGATGTTTGTTTATCATGGAGTTAAAATTTAAAGGTTATTACCACACAATGGGTCAAATTTATGTGGCAAATCATTGTAAATCCTGTTATTCTTTCCATGAACTTTGACCTCTGTTAATAAAAAAGAATTTATTTGTTTAAGAACACTCCAGCATACTGTTTATTTGATGCCTGTTAGGTATTAAAGTTACATTGTTTGTGACTCACGGTCTCCAGAGCACAATTTGACTGGTATATGTAATAGTTATACCCACACTTTACGAGGTGTAACCATGAATATTCTACACTTTTGGTAGTGGGGCCTCTGAGGTATCGACCAAAAGTGTAGGATATTTACCGATACACCGAGTAAGTGTGAGTATAACTGACTTATACGCCCAATTCCAGTTGACTTGATTTATTAAATTAGACTATTACAAATTGCCTATAATATAACAATAATAAGTTTTAAGTTGTATAAACACAACAGTGCTGAAATTTGTGAAAAAACGCCCCCTTTTTGGGCCCTAGTTTTCAAACTCCATTCTTGATGATATGCACATGGGTAAATGCGAGTTTTACAATGCTGGTGGAAGTGTGAAAGATAGAATTTGACTGGTATTTATTGTTTTTATTAGTGGGTAAGTGTGAGTTTTACAATGCTGGTGGAAATGTGAAGGATAGAATTGGACTGGTATACTGTTTATTGTTTTTTATTACTGGGTAAATGTGAGTTTTACAATGCTGGTGGAAGTGTTAAAAATAGAATTGGACGGTGTATGTAATGTTTGTTGTTTTTATTAGTGGGTAAGTGTAAGTTTTACAATGCTGGTGGAAGTGTGAAAGATAGAATTTGACTGGTATATGTAGTATTTATTGTTTTTATTAGTGTGTAAGTGTGAGTTTTACAATGCTGGTGGAAGTGTGAAAGATAGAATTGGACTGGTATATGTAGTGTTTATTGTTTTTATTAGTGTGTAAGTGTGAGTTTTACAATGCTGGTGGAAGTGTGAAGGATAGAATTGGACTGGTATATGTAGTGTTTATTGTTTTTATTAGTGTGTAAGTGTGAGTTTTACAATGCTGGTGGAA
>JAULBS010116626.1:0-14564 GCA_032355785.1 Symmetromphalus regularis | reverse complement strand
AACTGGTTTATCAAATGCCGTGGTATGTGCTGTCCTGTCTATAGGACGGTGCATATAAAAGACCCCTTGCTGCTTATTGGAAAGAGTAGCCAATGTGGTGGCAGTGGGTTTCCTCTAAATACATATGTCAGAATGACCATATGATTCACGTCCAATAGCTGCTGATAAGATTAAAAATCAATGTGCTCTAGAGGCGTCGTTAAATAAAACAAACTTTACTGAACTATGGTCATACCTTTAATTTAATGTATACTAAAACATTAAATGAAATCTATTCAGAATGACAAAAAAAAAAGAGTAAATTAATATATTTTGGTTTGGATACATAATCCAAAATGGCTGTCATAGCTGTCATCTTGTGTTTTAATTTTTTAGTGCTTTATACATTCTTGGTAATTGATTTCTAAGAAATGTAATTTTTAAAAATTTATTGCAAAGTAACTTTACATATTTATAGATTTAAATGAACTAACATGGTATAATTTTACTATTTATTGTGTAAGTACATGCAGTGACAACTTTCTTATAATTTTTAGTGTTAAAGAACTATCATAATATCAGATTATGTCATCAGGTTGTTGAATGATGGCTGGGTCAACATTCAAATATCATGAATAAATGTGGAATCTTAAAAATTAATATTAACTTTTTATTTCACGTATTTTTACTTTAACTTTTTTTGTGTTTGCTACAAACTAATAATATTATATTCTTTAGAAACATTCAGGATCAAATGAATGTTTGTGAAATATAAATAAAAGTTTATTATCCACACCTCATCAAATAATCTATATATATTTATTAATCAAGTGGTAACAATTATATATTTTGTATGCATTTTAATTCTTTACAAATTTCTATACTAAAAGATTCTTTTTCTAAATCTTCTATACAAAAGCTATCATAACGTTTTTAAAGATCTGTGCACAAGAGACTAAATATTTAAGAAGATAAAAGTCTAAAAACTGGTTGAAGAACTCCGTCTCCTATTGAATGACATTGTTTATGAAAACTGATATTTGATGCACCCTGTTACTTGGACAGTGTACCGAGGGACAGCACATTGAGTTAGATCTTAAAGCAATAAAGCAACTGTCAATCATAACGTGGCTAAACGGTGATGAAGTAATTTATTTTTCACACAGTCTTAGGTCCAGTCGAATACTTGCGATGACTAAACTTGTTTGCTGGTTTGTGGCTTACGGGCAGCTCTTTGTCCACAAGAGCTGCCCACGGGCCTGCCACTGTGGAATGGCGGAATCATCTTAACCTTGCCTGTGTCTGCCAAGCGACTGAACTCTTCTACCATTAATTATGCATTCTTCTTCACCCTGCTCTGCTCTACTCAGTTCCGAGATGTAATTTTTGGCAGCACAACCAGAGAGTAGGAGAGTTAATTTCCTCCTTCGTTGCCATACCGGCTGATGACATGACTATGTCTGGCTAAAAAGTACTGTTCGGATCTCGATAAACAACATCAGGACCAATTCGCTGGACACAATTTTCTTCTCAATTGAGGAGTTTGCTTATTTTGTGTTTTAACAGGTGCTCAATTTCATGCCAGGCTTGTGTTGTTCTGTTTCCGAGTCGCAAATTTTCCTTTTATGGTATTTAATCAGTCAATCAATCAGAAGTCAGTCAGGCTTGTGACATAGTTATAATTTTAACTGACCGAAAACAAAGGTCCACTAGTACAAAAACAGATTTCAGTGGTAATGGTTCATAGTGAGCCTTGGTGGTTCACTGGTGTTATGTCGGACTCTCAAGCTGATGACATTGGTTCAAAACCCATTGGAGGCTTGCTCACACTTAATTACCAAATGTTTGACATCCAATAGCTGATAATTAATAAATCAATGTGCTTTGGTGGTGTAATTAAAATAAACCAAAGACCAAATGGTAAAGGTTCATTGTTTTTAGGTGCCAAATTTACATGTACATGATCTCTTCAAATTTATGAATACAACAATAAAATAAATAAATACAAATCTGTTAAACAATACATTTATTAAATGGTTTTAGACAAAAAATAAAAACAGTTTGTTTCGAAGCATTCAAACCCTGCCTACAAAAAGGGGTCAAGCATAATGTTTTTATTCAGTATTCCAAAAAAAAGAAAATGTCGTTATCTAAAATTTGTAGCTTTGTAAGTTTGAGGTACTGATTAAAATCACTTTAGACTCTACTTTGTATAGAATACTGTTTTCTCAGCAGGTAGGTCCCATTGTATTGGTTAGGGACTCTTTCGATGTGCTTACATTTAAAAAAAAAAAAATTTATTGACACCACTAGAGCATATTGATTTGTTAATAATCAGCTATTGAATGTAAAATATTTGGTAATTTTAACACATAGCTTCCAAGGGATTTTGAACCACTGTCATCATATCGGCTTGAGAGTCCAATGTTCTACCGCTGGATCATGGAGGCTTACTACTTACATAAAGTCATTATATCACTTCTGTTTTCACCATGTTTATACTTTCATAATCTTTTAAAACAAATCCTTTCTTTTAATATAAAAGTCTTTTTTGATGTGTTCAGCAAGTTACATTTGCACTTAAATACATACAATTAAAAATAACATAATGTAAAAGTTTAATTAAAAAAACTGGCAAGCAATTAGTGCGGTAGAGTGAGAATACAAACAACCACTATTGTACTATATGTTGTTTTCATCAAGCTAAATCTTAAAGATTCCATTCAATGGAATCTGTGGCTTGTGCGATAAAAACACTTTTATCCTTCTTTATGTAATGAGGTCCCTTGCACTGAGTTACCTTGAAAATTATTAAGAAAGATTTGATGAACACACCCAGTTCTTTACAGCTCGCAGTCTTCAAACAGCTCGCAGTCTTCAAACATCTCCACTCCATTCGGAGGCTGTATTCTGTTATCAGTGAATATTCCACAGCATTTGCAAGTATTGTGATATTTCAATTCCCCCTGCACAGCTTTCCTTGTCAATCTGACCTTGTTTACAAAAGATTCTTTTGTATTTTTCATATCCACATAAATGTCAGAAAGATTTTGTTTTCATATGGAGCCTCAATCTGTTCAATAAAATGTAATGTTAATTGTTAGAATAGTGTGTAGGAGTGAAAGAAAGAAAGTTATTAATAACCCACTAGTCTGGGACTGCATACAGTGATGTTTATGTTTGTAAGGATTTGTCAGATAATGAATAAACGCTTATATATATTTAATATCAGTTTGTCACACAGAATGTTTTTTTTATTCATTTGGTGGAATTAATTATGATTTTAATCATTTCGTTTTTTATTTTTTTTATTTTTAATAACAATTTTATCTTGTATATTTAATCAAATTAAAACATTTGTCAGTAGGTTATTTAGGTTATTCTTCAAACATTGTAAATATATTTAATTCAGGATACAAAGTTAGCATTGAAAAACTGGTCGCTGTATGTTATTATGTTCATGACTGATTAAAATGTGTTTATCAGCCTCATTGGTCTAGTGGTAGGACATCAGACTTTCAAGCTGATGATCGTGGTTCAAAACCTGTTGGAGGCTGACTTCATTTGACTATGTGTCAAAATAACCAAATGTTTGACATCCAGTAACTGATGATTAATAAATCAATGTGCTCTAGTTGTGTTGTTAAACAAAACAATCACCCCTTGCCCCAAAAATCAAATGTTCAACAGCTGTACAGTGTTTTACGTTTTTCTTCCATGGCTGGGAATTGGTAAACATTATTTGTCACTTAGATTTAGCAAGTTTTGCAAAAACACTATTTACTATTTAGTTGTCTGATTTATCTAAAATCACGTTCCAACCAGTGGTTCACAATTGGTTCATCAAAGGCCATGGTATGTGCTGTCCTGTCTGTGGAACAGTGCATATAAAAGACCCCTTGCTACTAATTGGACAGAGTAGCCTATGTGGTGGTAGCGGGTTTTCTCTAAAATAAATATGTCAGAATGACCATATATTTGATGTCCAATAGTCGATGATAAGATTAAAATCAAAGTACCCTAGAGGCATTGTTTAATAAAACAAACCTTACTTTTATCTAAAATCATCCATTTTGATATTTTGAATAATTGTAAAAGGTGTGTGTGAAGGGTTGGGAGTGGTACTGTGGTCATTTTAATATCAGGAAACACGTCTGCCTGCACCTCAATACTTAAAACCTATGTTTTCAAAACAATGCGGCGGTGGCACATTTACTGGTCTATTTGCGCCGTCTACTTTCCCTTAAAAAAAAAAACCGAGTTCCTTTAAAGTATCTCCTCCTACTCTCTTCCTTCCAACTCCTACTCTCAAATAAAATGAAAAACCTGTTAAAATTACAGAAGTTGAAACTACAGCAGTTGAAGAATTGGTAGATGTATTCTATAACAGTAGGAAATATTTTATAGCAATCACAACAAATTTGTTGTGTTACTTAATGATCATCTGGTGTTTTGACTTCATTCCAAGTGACAAATGAACTCTATCATCATGTTGCATAAGCGTGAATACATATTTTCTGTGAAGCCACGTAATTGCACTAATTAGCTGATTACTGATGTAGAGACCGGTCTATTGTGGCCGGCTCATAGAGAAACCAGAATGTGGCTTTGCAATACCGTCAAAGCTTTACTGGCTGCCAGGCTAACCTTGTTCACCTGTCGGGTGCAATTTTCCTTTTGTACTCTTCTCCAGCAAATTGGTTGCCGATAGTAACTAACAGAACTGCCTAGATTGTAGCCATGATAAATATCTTGTTTGAAAGACAAAGGGTGCGATATTAATTGGTTGGCAGAATAAGTTGTCAACAGCAGACAACCCAGTTTTATTTTGTTGTGTAAATGTAAAATAGTGTGCGGAAGCAATTGACCTGTTCATTATCCTAGACTGTATCAAGTCAGTAACATAATTTATTCCGTAAATAGTAGGCCTACTACTAGTAGTCGGTTAGTTTATTGATGATTCAACCTTACTTCAGAGTTCAACCTGTTCTTTTAATATCTGTAAATACAGTTTAGACTGTGAATTAGGTAAAACCATCAATGAAAATAGGGCTTCAGCATGCTAGATTGTATGAACAGCAAATGTTAAATAGAAAGCATTTATTTATATACTACATCCACATCCTCTATTGTTTTCATTGGTCCTTGAATCTTTGAATTCCAGATGGTTTATCCTTCTTTGTTGATTTTTTGTTATTGGTTCAGTCTTTCAACATTTGTATGGTTGTTAATGCCATTTTTGAAGTGATTTTCAGTTAGGTATGTATATTTTTAAGGCCTGGTTTATCTTATATTCAATGATTTACTACCATTTAGTAGATTTTAAATCTTTGAAGACTTCATTTTATAACATCTAGGTTTTTTGAGTGAAATGTTATTTTTGGTTGGTTCTGTAATCTGTTGAAATCCTTATTTTATTCATTTATTTTTCATTTAATATGCTGGTAGAACATCAGACTCTCAAGCTGACAGTGGTTCCAAACCTGTTGGAGGCTGGCTCACACTTGACTGAGACAAAATGACATGTGTTTGACATTCAATAGCCAATAATTATTGAATATGCCCACACACCTTTGAAGACTTGTTGCCATTTGTTTCTCTATTGGTTAATTAAAAACTGAAATTTCTGCTTTATCCTATTTTCTTTAAAGTTTAAGTCTGAACTTAAAAAGAACTGGTAGACCTTTTGTGTCTGATATTTCTTCTTTTCTTTCTTTCTCTCTTTTTTTATCAGCCTGGTTAACCCTCATGAGTCAGCTCTGTGATCTTTTTCTTTCTCCATTTCTCTTTTTTTTTCTTCAGTATTTTTTTATTTTTATGTCAAGTCAATGCACTTTTGAAGTCAGATTGATGGGGTAAGATTCTGCAAGATTTACAAAATGTTTGATGCAAATTTGGTGATGTTGGCACTGGATACACTGTTAGCGATTACAGTGTGTTGTTTTCACATTTAATGAGCTGCGCTTACGTCTCAATCCTGCAGAAGGGAAATGTTTACTCTGTGAGTAAATAGCTTTTGTCAGCAAGAGTAAGCAAGCTGGAGGAAAGATTGGCGTCAGTGCGGGTCGGAATCAGGATAAGAATTTCCGTGTAGTGATCACAGCAAATGTTGTCTCAGAGCACGGACCAGACCTATTTCCCCTTGCCAGACTCTTGTTGATTAAACAATACCAAGCTGATTAATATGAACCCACCAATATTCATGTCACGCAGATGATTATTGTTTTAACTAAAATGAGAGTTAAAAATGTTTTTGTCATCCACTTAGTCCATTGTTCTACCACTGAACCACCAATGCTCACAAAAATTTAGTCAATTTTTTAGTTTTTTTGTTTATTGACACCACTAGAACACATTGATTTATTAATCATCAGCTGTTGGATGTCAAACATTTGGTTATTTTGACATGTCAAGATGAGCCAGCCTCGACTGGGTTTTGAACCACTGTCATCATCTCGAGAATCCAACATTCTACTGCTGGAACACCAAGTCTCACAAAAATGTGTTAAAATATGAATTATCTATTATCAAGCATAAATAGGAATAAAATTATAAATTAATTTTGCTTGTTATTAACAGATGTTTGTAAAAACATTTATTATATAACCAGTTGAATAAAAATATTAATTTTTTTATATAGTTATATTTTTTATTAACATAAATGTAAATTAAAATATTAATAATTGGGTAATTTTCTTATTAACATTAAACTGATTAAATTAATGTAATTTTTATATAAATTTTTTACTAACAAAAATGTGAGTAAAATATAGATTTTCTATTATGATAAATCTCTGCTTGAATTAAACACATACACAATCCCTGAAATTGCCATAAAGTTTTTCAATCTCCATGACACATTTTTTTGCAGTGGACTAATTTCTTTTTTCAAAGAGTATTTTTTTATCATTAAAAATATAGTATTCTTTACCTTTAAGCTAAAATTGCCATGGAAAATGCTGTAGACACTATTTCTCTACAGCATTTATTTTGCTGTGGATGTTTTCTTAATTGCATGGGTTGCATAAATATGTATTACTAAGATCTATTAAGAAAAGCAGGTTATAGTTCAAGATTGGGTCTTTTAAAGGGTAAAATGTGTTAATAAGGATCATCACAACATGTCTGAATCTCACCAATGTGTTCTTTGTGTTTTTATTACCCTAAGTAGCTGTCTACTTTCTTTCATTACACAATTTGATGAGACCGCAGATTAAATTGCAATATCTAGTTTGTCTGACGACATGCGGTATAAAATAAGGATGCTCAATACCAATGGCTTTAGCACCTCCCTGAGGACGTTACAACAGAAAGTAACCTATGTTTCATGTCCGTTTCAACCATACAGAAAATGTTGGATCTGGTAGTTAGTACAGAAGCTATCTGAGAACTCACCTCAAGGCTATGCCATGAATACGGCATCTGAATGACTTTGAATATTTTTCCAGTTGCTTTAATTTCCTGGCGTAAAAGCTGTTTAGCCGTGTGTACTTTGCCGGGTCCTTGGGGACGTGTAGAATGTGCAAATACATTCGCTCATTAATCACCTCAGACAGCCTATGATAAGTTATATTCTAACAACAGCCAGACAAAAAAGTGTGCTTTCTGTTATTCTTCCACTTGCGACCCTATAAGTGAAAAACTCTGTCCCAGAGGTGACTCCTGGCCACTTTGTCTGTGGAGGTCGACGCTAAATTATGACCTACGTTTAAATGGGACTGGTCCCGTAGCAAGCTACATTGATGAGAGTGTGCAATTTATGGCCATATGAAATTCCAACATTCACTGAAAATTTTGTGAAATGGAATTTCTCTGTATTTCGTTAGTAATATGGTCGAGGGCAGGACCTCAGGAGCTGTGCTGGCTATTTAGCCATTGTCGTTTGGGGCAAGCAATAATTCTGCACACGATTAAATTAGACTATCTTTATTGCTTGGCATGATCGCCAGAATATGTAACATTTGTCAAACAATTCTCATAAAGTTCACCATGCACTCAAGCAGTTTTGTAGCATAATTTAGTTAAGATTTGTAGCTTGTCAGAACCGGATGGAATGAAGTAGTATGAAAGAAGTGGCGACTGGATGTATAGCGTTGTAGTCATTGAGTGACTCTGTTAACGATATTGAACATAATTCTATTTACACTGCCTGCCCTTTTCTTAGATTTTTTAATAAGAAAAGTGCGTTTATGAAATATTATATGATGTGACATAGTTACTTGTTTGACATGTCTTGACTTCACACATCAAGATGAGTTCATGAGTGGGTTGTAAGATGGGATCAGCACAAACCTGTTTATGGAGGACAGTCAAAGAATGTGTTGGTATGGATGTTAAAATAGAAATTAAATGAAATTAGTATTCACTCAGTTTGTATTGGGTGAAATCAAATCAAACCATTATCATATTCAAAACAAATCTCTGTACAAGACAGTTTCAGAGGGTTTTTAGCAAGTATTGATCAGTAGATTATTATAAAGTTGATTCTGTTGTGTAAGAATAATAACACTTAAATTATATGATTCTTTTACCAAAATTACCTGCAGCTTTTTCATCTTATCTCAAAATGTTAACCTCCATAATATTAATTTTGAGTTAAAATTATATAGTTACAAATGAAAGTGTAGTTATCCCCTGATTTCAACATGCATTTTAATGTCAACAGCTAATTCCATAACACTTGTGCCTTCTCCCCAGAGCGTTATGTAATTTTTGAATAACACATCTCACTCTATTTATGTTTGGGTACTGCACTTATTGATATTTGCTTTTCTGTTAATATTCCATTAAACTCACAAACACTATGCAGCAATGTTAATCAACCTTGCCTTGTATTAAATAATATAATTTTATCGTAAATCATACATTGTAAATAGGGCTTTTTGCAATTACTATTCCCAATAATAATGCAGTTTCGGACAGTACTTTATGGCCTGTTAAAAAACAAAACAAAAAAGAAAGGAAAAAAAGGAAAAAAAAAAGATGAAAGGACTGATACTATATTATCCACCCTTGTTAATTAGCCCTGTGGATTTGGCCCTGATTTCATTATACATACAGTAAATCAGAAAATAATAACCTCCGTAAATGCTACTAAATAAGATTTAATGGATATTTGCCACCTCGTATTGTAGTTGCATCTGTGTACTGCTAACTATTATTTATGACAATCACTAAGTAAAACAATTATATCAAATTTTACAGTAAACTGGTGCTTTTAGTTTATTCTGTAATTCCATTTCATTTGGTTAATACAATGCCAGCATGCTGTTAAAACTAGATGCTGGATGTAATTACGTTAAATGCTTTTAACTTGAAAATATCGTATTCCTTGTGGATGGGGTTAAATTAACAAGCTTCTTCCATATGATAATAAGTGTACCCAACACAATACCAGTTTTTTTCCACAGGGAGGGACCAAACCGTTAAAGCTTAATTAATGTGACCTTTGATTGTAATAGTGTATGCAGACTTGCACAGAAGGTAAAAAAGAAAAGTTGTTTAAAATGAAAATTAACCATAAGAAGTAGCAACTTAAAAGTAGCATATTATTGACTAGCTGACACATATATGGCATGCCGTCATCTTTTTGGGGCTAAAATAGCCCATATCATATTTACTTCTTTTTTAGAACCAAAGTCCCATGACTAGTTAGGCATGGCGGAATAGAGGAGGATGGGAGGCTCTAGCCCCTCCAATAATTCTGAATCAAGAATAACCTCGTATCCATGTGAAACTCTGTACTTTGAGCCTGGATCTGTTAGCCCCCCTCCCAAATGTTCACTTGCCACTGCCATTCCTGCTAATCTCTGAAAGTTTTCTTGTTAGGAGTTAAATTTGGCCTTGTTTTAGCACAGAAGGGCCTTTGAAAGCACAGCTGGTTTGGTTGTAGAGTAAAAATAATTTTGGGTATTAATTATATACAAAATGAAGTTTTGATGGCTCTCAGATATTTGTAAATATATATGTTTGGTTTGTTTGTGTGTGGGCTGCAGCATTATATCTATCCATTTTATCATCAAGACCTAAGTTTAAACTTTATTTATTTCCTTATTTATCATCCCACATATCATTTAACTATGTGGAATTAACTAAGTGTTTGTAGATGTAGAGAAAGATGGCATACTGCTCTGCTAAGCTTCACAAATACCCTCAAGTGTGTCATATTCATAACAAAGAGCGCTTCTTTGAATTGCATGCACAACCATGTTGCCATATTGTTTGGCAGTTTCCATAGAGAAAAGCTGCTTTGTGGCTGTTTGACTGACAGGCTAAGAAAACCACACTTCTGTGCAGACATTCTGCAGTTGGCAAATCCCTAAGAATGGAGTGGATGAGTAATGCAACCCTAGTGCACTTTGAGCCATTGTAAACAACTACACTAGAGAAGAAACTATTTAATGTCTGCACTTTGTAATCAGAAATCCTGCATTTGGTAAATCCTTGCTCATTGTAAAACATTGTCAACAACAATTTTGGAGAAGAAACCTGAATGTTTTCTTTATTATCCTTATGTGTGGTTTGATCATTTATATGCAATTTCTAAAACTGCCAAACAAAATTATAAAGAAAGAAAGAAAGAGCAGCAGACACATTTTTAGGTAATTTTTTAAAAGTAAATTATGTTGGATGTTAAAAGTGAAATTATTTTCTGTTATTTCATTTTACCAGTTTATAAAAATAAATTGACACTGACCATGTCCATTCCCTAAACCCATCCCCACATCTGATAGCTCTACTGTCTAGAAGAAACCAAAACATTTTTTTTTTAATTTGCTGTCTGAGACGGTCAAATTGGTTAAAACAAAGACATGCAAAATGTTGTGTTCGCTTGTGAAAGATTTTGATATACTGCCATTAAATTGGAACACACCTCAAACAAATGTTTTAAAAATTGTAAATAATGGCACAGTTTAGACCTAACTGGCAGCAAATTGGCAAGCATTTCGTGGCAACATGATTGATAGCTGCAAAGCACATCGTTCAAAGATGCGGAAAGATACTCACGGGCCGGTCTGTTGTGGAAGCCTATATTGAATTATTTTATCAATATTCCATTGGTGTTAACTGCTGCCAACACTCCGTAACAATTAATGATCAACACACGAGCCAGCTACTTGTTGCCTTTTCTCCAAACGGTCTCAGTTTATTTACAGTTCTAATGTCTTGCATTGTTTTAGTAGATATAACATTTGTAGTTTTTAAGTGAATTGAAGTTTGTGATTAAGAAGTAAATTTTATAATTTTGCCTTACCACTAATTCTCCTAAATGTTGTATTATGAAATAACAATATATATTGCTGTGAATACTACTGAAGTTCATACCATATTTATGACACAACTATCTAAATTTATTTGTTTAATCACCACCACCCCCCAGGACAAAAGCAAATAGCGGCTATTGGAGGCAAAACTCATCTAAAATAATGTAGCTATATAAAATGGATTAAATGAATAGATAAAACTGATTATTTATCATGTATATCAAATAATCTAATCTGTTCTGATTTAAATAATCAGAAATGATTTTATCACAAATTCTCACACAAATATTTACAAAACCAAAAAAAAAACCCATGTCAGTGCATTTTTTATTTAAAAAACAAACAAAAAATAAGCCTGGTCTTAAGTCATAATTATGTAAATCAGTGGTTCTTCAAACATCCCTAGTACACCTATCCCAAGCATACATTTTCCTTTATTGATCGTGACTTAGATTTTGTCATATAGATTAAAATAATAATAATCATAAAAAAATATTACTTTGCTCTGATGCTACCCCCTACCACCCTCTTTTTCCTCACTGCCTCCTGGATCTTTCAACCACTCCCAGGATATGGTACCACCCATTTTGGGAATGACTGTTGTAGATTATTAAATATAATAAAGATTACAATTAATTCTATTAGTCGGATCTCTTTATTGTTTAAAAAAAGAACAGTTCCAAATACGTCAACACAGAATTTCACCATCTTTTTCATGGTCATCATGTTAAATTTCAGAGATTTATAACCATAATATCAACTTTTAATTTTGATATATTAGATTAATGTTATAAGTTTATTACTAATAAATAATACAACAAATGTTCACCAATGTGCTTTGCCTCTCTAAGTACAATTCTTTTATCAAGTTACATTTATTTGACATAGAACAACACTTAAGTGGAATTTATGGCTGTCATATTGCACACGGTGAATACAGGGTGGTGAATACAGCAGGACAGTCATCATGGTGTATGGGAAGACTGCCACCTGGAGGACACACGACTTGTTCTGTTATTGTGAGGCATGGCTAATGATGAAAAGCTTGTGGCAGTGCTGCCTCGAAGGTCAGGGAGAGTCAGTGTTGAACAAACACAAGTTGCCAAGTTTTTCCTTTTTCTTCAATGAAATCGGCTATCGATTGCAGATCTTATCCAGCGATGTCTTCTATCTTTTCTGGTGAAGTGAAAAATCCATAAATCCATTCTATGAAAGAAAAGCCTCACATGGAGATGGACCGGAGATCTTGTTTACTATTGTCTTATCCCTGGGAGGCAATCAGCTGTTCAAAAACATTAGCTGTAGATACTGTTACTCTCCATGTAACCCGTCCTGTCCTATCATCATTTCAAAGTTAGCTTAGATATCTGAACATGTAACCCATTCTGTCCAATCATCATTTCAAAGTTAGCTATAGATATCTCAACATGTAACCCATTCTGTTTAATCTTTGTTTCGTAGTTAGCTATAAATGTAACCTATTCTGTCCTATCATCATTTCAAAGTTAACAATGGATACTTTATATGTAACCCATTATGTCCTATCATTTCAAAGTTAACAATGGATACTTTATATGTAACCCATTCTGTCCTATCATCATTTCAAAGTTAACAATGGATACTTTATATGTAACCCATTCTGTCCTATCATCATTTGAAAGTTAACAATGGCTACTTTATATGTATCCCATTCTGTCCTATCATCATTTCAAAGATATCTTTATACGTTACTTATTCTGTTCTAGATATTCCCAGTGACCATAAATCACCTTCTGTCCTGGTCATCATATGACAAACATTTAACTGTAAATATATCCACTGACTATGTAGACTTGAGTCATATATCTGTGGATGCAACGTTGAAAATGTGACCTCTAGCTGCAAATCTTTACACTTTCTCTTTATTGATAAGAAGAAATGCAACCTTAACTTGTAGTTTTCCATAGACAGGATAACACAAACCATGACCTTTTTCTTATTTCTGTAAGTGGTCATTCACTTCCAGCTGAGCCTTACATGACTCGTAACTCTAGGTTGAAGCTTATATTTCATTGCTTCAGAACCAAAAGGATGAAAGTCTGGGTTTGGCACTTACTGGTTTCTCTGAATGTCCCTAAGTGAGCTGCATCTGGTGCACAAAAGGTTATCTTGGGTTAAGCACTTACACCCTTTTGGCTCTCTTCACTAGCAGCTTGAAGTTTTTGGCCCTTTTCTCCATTATCTACTATCCCAACTTACACCCTTTTGGATCTGAAGCAGCGATTTACAATAAAAACTAACACTCCTTGACTGGAATTTGAACCCAGTATATACCAGCCTTGAGCCAGATAATCTAACCGCTACAACACCATGGGATATAGCACAGGCACCACACTAATGTTACTTTTTACCCTCATTTGTAGCCATTTAATAAACGCACTTTGACAGAAATACATCCTCCAGTTGACCACACCTAGTTTCATTTTAACATAAATAGATCAAGCTAAGAATGAATATATCATTGAATACTTTTACTCAATCATATTGAATTAATGGATAGATTAACTGCTATTGAATTAATGGATGGATTAACTTCTATTGAATTAATGGAAAGGATTAACAGCCATTTTCTTTTTCAATCTGAAATGTGGTCAACATTTTCCTAAATAACAAAAGCATTATTAAAGAATTTATCAGTCAGACAAGTTAAAAAGTTTAAAAAGGTACTTTTTAGGTGCGGATGCAGGATTTCTGAAATTTGTGGGGGGGTCCAAATGTGGATTTCTGAAAGGGGGGATCCAAATGTGATGACTGAATAGGATAGGGGAAAAAAATGTTAAATTTTCATGTCCTTCCACTCGGAATTTTTTTTAGAAAAGAGTGTGTGTATCTGGACCCCCGCTGCCCCCTTGGATCTGCCTATGCTTTTTATTTGACACTGGGATTTGGCTGGGATGAATTTCCATAAAGTGTGCCTTGGTGGTCCAGTGGTAGAATGTCGGACTATCAAGCTGATGACAGTGGTTCAAAACCTGTTAGAGGGAGGATCACACTTGACTACGCGTCAAAATTTACAAATGTTTGACATCCAATAGTCGATGATTAAAATATCAATGTGTTCTGGAGGTGTCATTAAACACAATTTTTTTTTTTTAAAATAATAAATTCCATAACTGATGGATTTCTCACTGAAATTTCCTAATATTTTGGATCCCCAAAAGTCTTATCAACCATTTTCGACTGAACCTCTAACCCATGTCTACTTGAATGTTATATTTTAAGCAAGCACTATAAGACTCCATGGTAAAAATTATTGGCTGTTTTTCTTGGTAAAACTGTTAT
>JAULBS010116604.1:0-14565 GCA_032355785.1 Symmetromphalus regularis | reverse complement strand
TCAAAAACGTGCCTGTCACTTTACCATCACCCCCCCACCCCCCTTAAAGTAGGTTTTGTACTCTCATGAAAATGATGGAAAACATGGATGACCACGTAGGTACATTTTGTTTTAAAGTCTCTCAAACACACGCACGCACGCACACACCCATTTACAATTTAACTTTATTTCCAAATATGCTGCAGTAGCGTTAATTTCAAGCTTCTGTATTTCAGAAACTTAATACACCTAAGAGATGTATGAAGGAATGTATAGATAAAGTCTCCCTGTCACGAGGAACGCACGCGATCGACAGTAGCATGGATGGTGGTACCCCTTCGCGATTTACTAGAAGTAGAGCAAAGCTTGACAATGACAGCCCACGCCATAGCTCAGCGAAACAAACCAAACGAAGCGCAAATGCAAGAACAGGAACACACAATGATACACCCTCAAGACAAACTAGAATTAGCCCCAATTTGGATGAAGAACAAGTTGAGTCCCTCAGAAAGAAATCTAGATACATGTTAAATATGGAAGCAGACTCGTTCAGTGATTCTCCTTTGAAATCGACTGGTGGTAATTCTGAAATAGATGTTGGTGGTACCCCTTCAAGACAACCTAGAGGACGTCCAAAAATAACTGGAAAAGTTAATATGTTGTCTCCAAAGGAAGGAAAAATTAATACCAGTATTGTAGTAGAAGTGAGTAAGCCAAAAGCTATTACTGGCACTCAGTGGAAAAATACCAAATCCAATTCAAATTGTGAAGAGAAATCTAAATGTGAATCCCAGAGGAATGGGCGCGTAAAGACAAACACGAAAGAGGTATTAAATTGCGAATGTCCTTCTAGAAATACAAGAAGTAATTCACGTAGTTTAGAGAAACCAGCTGGATCACCACAAAAATACAAAGATAAATGTTCTGATAGGAAACAGAAAACGTATAGTATTTTATACCCAGATAATATTGTTGGTGAGTTAGAAGAAACGATAGTTACACCCTCAAGACAGACAAGGCGGTGCATTATTTTCAGTGATTCAAATGAATCAAATGTGAAACAAATTAATAAATTAGCAGATATTTCAACATCCACAAATACCTCATCTCAACTGACGAACACCTATCGACCTATCATAGACAAATCTACTTGTGAATCAACAGAAGCTAACAGACAACTCAAACATGTTCTGTCTAAAACTAGTGTCCACAATTCAGATTCGTCAACAAGCGGTTTCTCCTCAGCAATAACTTTAGCAAATCTAACCAAACAGTCTTTGACCAAAAAGGTATCCTCTGTTACAAAAGAATCATCTACAATCCAAAATCAAAAAGATATTTCATCCCATAGTACGTCAAAAAATGACGAGCTTGGTTCTGACAATTCAGTAGATTTTTTGCATAATGTTGGGGTGCATGTATTGAGGAAACGTTTATCGCACAAGTTTAGTGAGAGAGATGCAAAGTATTTAAAAAATAGAAGTCCAACACAAAATAGATTTGCATCAGACGAAGAGACTGCAGTTGAAACTATCGATATTTCAGTCCAAACTGTTCAAGCTGTTACAGGTGCTGATTCGCGTAAAACTGATTGCCATACACCTCTTCGAAACAGTTCTTTATCAGGGTCTGTTGGACTAAGCAGTAATGACTTACCTATTGAATCTGAAGTTTTGTTGCAGGAAAAAGCTGCATGTTTTTTAGAACCTAAATATGTTGTCAACGATGCAGAGTCCTCCACAATTAACGCGCGTCCTCTCTGTGTAGGTCATATAGAAGACCACACGAAGGCTAATATACCAGACGTGCACACACATATTGAGATGCGGACAACAGTGCCACATACACCTGAACCAATTACAGCAACACGGGAATTAAATAATGCTGATGGATTAGAAAGTAGTAACGTCATAACTGAAATAAAAGATGTTTCTTTTAATGGAAACAATCTCTCCAGTGTGCATGATGCGATCACAACCTCGAAATACCTCATTACACACGGACAAATACGAGACGGTTCAGCTCTCGTTACACCGAAATACCGCACTACTCATGAACATTTCCAAGTGGGTTCAGCCATAAATATGAAATACCAATCGGTTTGTGAAGCTAGTACGAGTACCAAATTGAACCTAAACACGTGTTTTGCAACGGCAAGCTTAACTTCTTGTGGTACTCAAGATGCATCTGAAGATATTAATTATAAAGAATCAAACGATTCTGTTATTAATTGTTCTGTAGATACTGATATTTCCGATAGTTGTATTTGGTACACAGAAGCAGATGGTAAATGTAGACTCATGTCGGGTGGTCGCAGAAGTATTACACCGATGGCTTCTACGTCATCGAGTGAAATTCTCCTTTGTCCACAAGACAGCGTTTCCAGTGTCTGGGCACGGGAGCTGTTGGATGAACTAGTCGACATTTCATCCAGTGGATCAGATGGATCTGAAATTAATGGAGATATGGGATACAACTTGGAAGACTTCGTTCTGAGACGTCGCCGTCTGAGAAGCGAGTCTCAGGACAGTGAACTCTGGGAGGGCTTACCCACGAGTGTAAGGTATCGTAAATCTGGATCTAAAATGCGGCTCATAAAATGCAGAGATGTGGGAAATGACACCGACTCTATTGATGACATGATGCTGTGTCAGGAGTCTAGCTACATGTTGATCAACTCTGATGATACCGACTCCGTTATGTCAGACACAATGCCTCGATACCAGGAGAATTGTACAGATACTGAAATAGATTGTAATGTCGAGGAAAACAATACTTTATTAGCAAAAACAGAACAGGATATAAGGAGATCCTGTGATATCCATAATAATGATGGTGACCATAAAACAGATACATTTATAACGGCACCATTACAGAGTGCTATACCTAGTAGAGATGACTTGGAAATATGTGATGATCTAACAATACTAAATAGGGTATCATGCACTCACTGGACTCATAATCGTGCTCTTGTTCCAGAATTTATAAAAACAATCCAAGGAACGTCTAACTCATATACTATTGACCATTCTGGTATTTCTACAGATAGCAGAAGAGATTCTAAAGTACTATTAGATATTTCCTCACCAATGAAAGCAGAAACGAGAAGCCCAGCTCACACATCAGAGAAACCACAAACTCCTGTTAGAGATGATGTATTAAACGATAATTTTTCAAGTTCGATATCTCGTAATTCTAATAACAGAAGCGGTACGAACAGCAGTCCATGTAGCCTACAAGAAGACAAGGTTTTACAAGATGTTTCAAGCACAATATCTAGCGAGGAAGATGTTATTAAACCAGAAGGTAAAAGTAATCTAGGTAAAGAAATGACCATGTCACAGTCGAATAGTGTGTGCACTTCACAGAGTGATGAGATTTCATATGATGCCAAAAAGGCAGATGATAAAACCTTTATACCATTAAAAGAGACGGCAATAAATGAGTCTGTTCATTCGGGTTCTGCATCAACTGGTGATAATGGATCTTCACACAAGAATGGGTCCTCCAATAATCTGCAGAAAAAAAGCACGAATCAGACTGATGTCTTGTGTGCAATAAGTAATAATAACACACCACCAAGTAAAAAAGAAACGTTCCTGGCACCACTTGACAAACGTGATTGTGTTGCCGTTCAGACAAGACGTTCTTCCATGGAATGTAAAGATCCCAAATCTACAAATAGAGCTCAACCAAAGGGTCTGTCAGTCAGTGCAGTGCAGACTCGTATCCTAAAAAACACCCCTAGACCGACCAGCTCTTGTTCGACTCCCTGGATGTATAACAAACAGAGATTGCAAAATGATTGCTTTGCTTCCCCATTCTTAAGCTGTAGGTCAACAAGAAAGTCCTCCGAAACAAATGCAAGTTGTTCTTCGTCACATGTGAATGATTCTTCTGTCTGTTTAAACATGACTCATTCGTGTGTTTCAAGTCGACGCGGAAACGAACAAACTGAAGATGGTGATAAGACTAAACTGAAAAATAAAACAAATACTGTAATTACAGATATAAATAATGATAAAAGTTGTCACGTTGCAACCAACCAAAATGGCAGTGATGTTCTAATGTTAGATGTTTCAACTGAGAACAAGACGCCATCTACAATTTCAAATGAAGTCATCATGAATGATGCCAAATTAAATTATCATAAATCCAAGTTCCCAAAAGTAGTGTTGACACCTTTAAAAAGAAGCCAGCGACTTATTAAAAAGTATGGCATTGACTGTCCAGTTAAAGATGTCAAAATCAAGCAAAAAAGGAAAAGGCACGAGACCGTCACATCCTCAGATGATGCAAAGGATGAAACTCCAGGAGGTACATGTAGTAAAGACTCTAATGAGGCCTCTTCAGGTGCTGTTCTTTCAACAGCGGAAAAAATTACTGACACTAATCAAGATTGTAAAGGTCCAGAAAGAAAACTAGCCGTCAGAAAGCATCGCCGTAAGCAGGACCTTCTCGAGTATCAGCTCACTGATGATGATACAAACGAGGGGAGATCTTTAGCAAAAGTCAGAAAGAAATCACACGTCAATGGTAACAGTTCGGCACCACTTCACCGGAACCAAACAGAGAAGGAAGAACAGAAGAATAAAGTGACTGAAAAACGAAAGAACAAGAAAGGGTAATATTAAAAATAGTAGATGTATCAGTGCCTAGTATGTTAGCGTGGTTCATAATAAAACAATATTCCATTTTAACGCAAGACATTTTAATTGAACCATGGTATAGGGAATTCCATGTCGAGTAGATTGAAAAATTTCAAATTTCAAGGTCGGAACTCCTCGTAGAGAGAAATAAATTGGAACGAAATGTTTTTGCAGCTACAAAACTATTCAGAAGTTATTAAATAAAGGCTAACGGGGGAATGCCCGTCACGTGACCCGAAATGTATATCACACCTTCAACGGAAAAAAACGTCATTTGTTTTTCGATTTATTTGTCCGTGAGCATAATTTTTTTTTTTTTTTTTTTTTTTTTTAATATTGATAATAAGCGAGATGTAGTGGTTATGTAAGTAGTTGAATGAAGAAGTTATTGGAAAAATTAAATGATTATATTTAAAATTAATTCTTTGTTTGCAAATTAATTGGGTCCATGGGACTTTGCGTTTAAGGAATGGTATAACGCCCGTGATAAAAATGGCTATTTTCCGTTCCAACCAGTGGTTCACAACTGGTTCATCAAAGGCCGTAGTATGTGCTGTCTTATCTGTGGGATGGCGCATATAAAATATTGAAAAGAGTAGCCTATGTGGCGGCAGCGGGTTTTCTCTAAATAAATTTGTCAGAATGACCATATGATTGACGTCCAATAGCCAATGATAAAAATCAATGTGCTCTAGAGGTATCGTTAAATAAAACAAACTTTACTTTACTTAGTGATAAAAATGTTTCATCATAATGTAATGTTATGAACACTACAAATTACTCTTATTAGATGAAAGCTGCAGACGACCGCATTATGTCATGGCCTTGTTGGACAATCACAATTTTTGACGTACCTTAATAGTTTTGACGTTTTGATATATTCAGTTCAAATAACAAGAAAATACATTTATCAGCACAAGAAAAGGTGCAAAATTTCACCAAACTCATGAAAAAATGTAGCTATAAATAATTGGTAAAATTATTGAAAAACGATTGCTTGTGGGGCTGTATCCTGATCAATATCCTAGGGATTATTACTATTATTTTATTTTGTAACGGTATTTAAAATAGTATAGCCTCTAGAATATTACCTGAGCGTGTGACATATAAAATATATGGATTAAATCACTATACAAATTTAATTCTAAGATGTGTTTATATGCTATTTCCTGGAGTAAAAGAAAGTACGATTATCAGTAGGGCAACTGCCACCCGACACACGCACGCACGCACACACACACACACACACACGCACGCACACACACACATCTCACCCAGAGGGTACGATCCTGGCTTGTTTAACGACACACCAGCACACTGGCTAATCAGTAGCTTTTATGTATCGAATTTAAGTATTTGTGATACATAATTCACAGAAGAAACCCGTAACCGCCACAGTCTACTATTTATCATTAGTACCAAGTGTGTTTTCATATGTTTCGTCCTACAGACAAGACGGCATGTAACAAAGCCTTTGTTACACCAATTGATCCATTGCCTATAACGAGAAATAGTTGGAGTTTAAAGGTTCTATTAAAAAAACAGAAGAGTAAAGTTTGTTTTATTTAACGACGCCTCTAGAGCACACTGATATTTATCTTATCAGCTTTTGGACGTGAATCATATGGTCATTCTGACATATGTATATAGAGGAAACCCGCTGCGGCCACATAGGCTACTCTTTCTGATAAGCAGCAATGTGTCTTTTATATGCACCGTCCCACAGACAGGACAGCACATACAACGGCCTTTGATGAACAAGTTGTGAACCACTGGCTGGAACAGAAAATAACCCCAACTGTAAATGGGTCCACTGAGAAGGATCGATCCGACGACCGACCGATTCACAGGCAGACTTAAAGATTCTATGAACACGGAGCCCTCCCCAGCCTCTTTACAATTGTTGGGCACTAGTGTTGATATTTGCATATAAGGTTCAATGCCACTTGTTATAATACTTTTTTTTAAATATGTAATATGATGTACTTTCTGAATATAAGGCTCAGTGCCAGTTGTTATAATACTTATTTATATAATATGATGTAATATGTTATCTTCTGTAAACCCCATCCTGTCACTACATTTTTGTTAGATCACGTTCCTCATATATACCGCTGCGCAACGGCCTGAGTTGTAATAAAGTTCTGTTCTGTTGGCTTAGATCAGGAATTTTGTCCAGGAGAGGCATGCTTCACAACAGTTTGCTCTGATTAACATGTTAATTTATTTACCTTGACCTTGGAGGCAGTGTCACAAGATGAATGAATCCCGTCTTACCAGTTGTATATCAAGATTATACCTGTCAAAATAGTTCTGATATAAAAGGTTTATTTCCAGGAAAAATAAACCAAAAGCAAGCTCGACTGTTTCCACTTCATCAAACATTTTCGGCTTGAGGAGGAAGCGCGGACCAGTGGTGGATGAGGAACTATTAGCTAATCCTTTGTACAACAAACATGCATGTGTCTTGTGGTCCAGGTATATATGGATAACATGTGTGCATAGTAAACATAACTCTTGATGTCAGTATAATGTTTCGGTTTCATTAATTTTAATAAAGTTCCTTCACCAATTTTCTTTTTTGAAGATAAAAAGACACACTTTCATATCTCCATCCCAATTAAGGGATGTTTTTCATATTTTGTAAAGCCTGGAGACACAAAAGTGAGTGTTAAAATAATAAATTTGCATGCATCTAAATGCTTAATTCTTTCTAGGGTATTAAGTATTGTATGAATTTCGATAGTAAAAATAGAAGTCGAATCAGACAAGCTCTTGGAAATCATTTTCGACGGGATCAATTGTAGCAGAGGCTACAGCATTACCATCTCGTGATCCATCAAAATAAACAAGAATGAAATCAGTGTATATACTTTTAACTTCATTCAGTGATTTTGCGAAATAACTGAAGCATCATTAAGCAAAATCCCTAGAGTTTAGTAATTTCACGAAATCTCTAGTTGAAACGTATTACACGAATTCTCTGAAAATTGTTGGGATTTCGTGGAACCCCTAGTTTTTTTAATCTTACTGTAACATGTAATATTATCAGTAGCGCATATAGGCTAATAATTAACTACCAGTGGCCTCACTAATGCATTTTCACCGTACAGTCCATGTTGGTTCACTGGTAGATAAGACAGTGGCGGATCTATGGGCCCAGGGTTTCAGTTCCCACCTACTCTTAATTTTGCGATTTAAAAACAAAATTATAAAATTATTATTATTTTGGGGCCTCCCTAAATGGATTTTCTGGATCCGCCACTGATGGTCAGTCCATACTATCGATAAATAGTGTTGGGCCACCAGTGACTACATCATTGGCCTACTATTAACAGACATTAAACCATCAACCCGCGTTCCAACCGACCATTCCTACAATAATTTATTAAAAGGGCAAACATACTAATCAGGGGTGACAGTTTTAAAGTATCGATGTTGAATTTATTATCACGTAAGATTCAGCTCTAGGGTTTAAAACTGTAATTATAATGTATTATTAAAAACGGCTTTAGATAAATTTTCATATACGTTTAGCTTTTGTACTGAGTTACAAAATCAGTATTTATAATTATTAGCAAATGATCATCATTACCAGTTGACGTCTTCTAAATTACTGTCGAACTTGAGACATTATATTTTAGCGAGCATCGACGGCATTACCATCTGATCCACCCAGATGCCGACTACAACCAGCTGGACAACATTCTGCGCAAACACTGGGAGGAGCTGCTTCCCACAGAGAAGATGAGATACTTCTACCGAGCGAGGGACGCCGTTCTGGACGAGTTCAAACACTCCAAAAAATCTAGTACCGGTAAAGTATTTTCATAATCGTCTAGGGTATGTAATCAACATATGCTCATCTTCTATAAACATCAGGACCCGTGCTTATAGAAGTTCAAACACAAGGCTAAAAACTTGAAGTCTGCTAAATTACTTTCAAACTTGTAACGTTTATTTTTAGAGAGTATCTAGGGTATAATTATCTGATCCACCCAGATTTATAGTTCAAATAGCGTTTATACATTAAAAGAATGTTGAACTGTGGAGTTATGTTGAACCGTCTATAAGAAATTGTCTAAAATGTTTACATGACAAAATGCTTTTGTTCAATAACAGAATTCACGAGTGCTATCAACATTATCAATGAGTTCGCGAACATTTTTGTACAAAATATATCCCTATCATCGTTTTGATGTATAATCATTACTTCAGGTCATAATTTTATGGTTTGACATATCCATCCGTTGGATTCTGCCTTATGCAGAGATACAGTTTTGAATATGACAGGTTCTTTCAACACGTGTAAACTCAATTTGAATTACGAATCGAGGTTGACGCCTCCACTAGAAATTAGGCTTTAGTGTCAAATACTCAAACTTAACAATGTTTCACACTGAAAGGAAAGAAAAATACTATATTTCACGTCATCGGAATGAACATCAAAACACCAGCGTTTTTCAGTTGAAAAATAAGTGCCAAAAGGACATACAACTGCAGTTCAAACCTTTTGCAACGTGTACATGAAACACAAAAATAGTTCACTTAATACCAATTTGGATTATATATGGTTGTTACGGTAACAAAAATCGTAACTGAAAAGTGCAAAAAAAATCGGGTAAAAATGCACAAAAATCGTGTTATACCTCATAAAAAAATTAATATCAGTATATCTTCTTGAAATTTTGTACACAATTTTGACCTTTCGTTTAATTTCCAAAACTGTTTTCCTTTTTGTTCTATAATCCCTAGAAGAAAAGTTGCTAAAAAGATGGTGCCAATCTGACGTACGTGAAGTATAGTGTTTTTTCTGTAATCCTTTTCTGTCTATACTGAATAGAAGACTGTCTAATATTCATATTAATATTGTTTGTTATAAATTAGTGAATACCAAGTAACAAGTAATACAGAGACGTGTAACATGTCTTGCTTACCTTTACAGTTTTGAAACAAAAGTCAAGATCGAAGGAGAGTAATCAAAATATAACACCTATGGAAAAGTTTTGTCAGCTGAATGCAAAACGGCAAAAGGAGTTGTTGTCAAAATGGTTATACTTCTATCAAAAGGTCTTGTCTTGTAGGGACTACAAATGGTTCATATCAGATGTTCAAAGGACTTTGAAAAATATCCAATCTTTACAGAAAGGAGAACACAAACCTTTGACAAGCAGCAAGTTAGAGCACAGAAAACTATTGTTTGAGAAAATAAACAAAGTGAAGCCGAAAGTAATATCTCAGTATATGGATCGTTGCAAAAAGAACACAAAGACTAACGACCAGAATCAAAGATCGGTGATACAGAACCTTATCAAAGGTTTACCACAAAATTTCCCAAAAGGATACCGATCTAGGTGCTTAACAAGGGTTCTGGAAGACCTTAGGGAGCTAGAGTCTAAGTCATTGTTGCATGTAGTTGGGATACCAAAAGCTACACCCAGTTACACCAAGCTGTACAAGGGAATTGCAGAAACGTCTGGAACTTACGTTCAGGCTGCATCAACTAGTACAGCATGCTTTGATGGCAGTCTGAGGAACAAGGACAGGACGCACAATTTTCATGAGCCACTGATGGTGGATGCTACAAGAGAAGTGGGCGTGGTTGAAAAGCCACTGATGGACATCTCTAACAACGAATACGTGAACAAACTAATTAGTGAGTTGCGTTCGGTAAAGGAACTCCCCGTTTTAGAAGCAAGTGACATCGAAAGCGCTTTGATAGACGTGCAGGCGTCAAGGATAGACCAGACGCGGACTACGGCTGTGCAGTCCAAGACAATCGGCTGTTCTCTGGTCACAGCGTTACACAAAGAAGCTGTGGATGCCTTGGTGAGATCTCAGTCAGGAAACGGAGAAACATGCTGTGAGCTCGATTCGCCATCTTGTATTCTCTCAACGTGGCTGGTTGCTGACAGAGTAGCTATCGGTACGGAACCCGTACTGAAGAAATAGCTTGACCCTTCTGTCTCCGTGATTAATTTATTGATGATAAGAGGTCGTTATACTTAAAATGTGTACGAGTTACATGCCATCTAAAATGACTGTTACTACCTCTTTTTTTTCTTTCTAATAAATTATTTTATAAACGATCCATCTTAAATATTGATGGTCATAAAACTGTACCAGATTAATTTTAACAATAGAAAAATAACACGATTATAATTTAAAAAAAACAACTGTAAAATTTAAAATCGCCTCATTGGTTGAATAAACCATGGTTTCTTAATGGAAATATTGTTTGCAGTTTTTTAAAGTTTTTCTGGTAATGACTTTGATGCTTATTCCATTCTTAAAATTCACCTAGTATACTCGTGCAGAGGCTTGCAGATTTGGCAATAGGCCTGTGCCAAATGGGAAATATAGGCCCCATTTCAAACTGCTAATTAAGTATTTTTGTAATAGAGCTAAATATATTTTATTTGTGTATGGATACAAGGCACAAACATTTTTTTTCACTTAACTAGCTAATTGCTAACCAATGTTAAAAAATTATTAGGAATTTTGGTAAAATGTGTAGCAATAATTTCCAACAATTCGCGGGCTACTTCTAGCAAACTTTGTGAGAGTACATTGAGAGTCATCAATGCATTGGCATTATAGTAATGTAGTGAACTCAAGGAACAATTTAATAAAGACCATGAAAAAGTGGTATTTTGCTTTGAACAGATAATTTTGACTCGCAGTTTTTTTTTTTTTCCATCGCAAATTGCGATGCGACACCGGTTATTTTGTGCCTTGTGGGTATATACATATACATGTAGTGTATATGATGTACTTAGGAACCCCTTGACTGTTTACAATATCAATATTCTTTACCAAAGACCCCCCTTTGCCTCCACCAGGTAGAGTAGGTCCCCGTAATATCGTAAGCCTTTTTCATTCTCAACGGCACTTTTTTTTTTTGCTGCGGATTAATTATTATTTTAAGATATTTTTTTCTTATTAAAAATAAAGTATACTTTACGCTAACACTGCCGTGGCCACTATTTCTCCACAGCTTTTATTTTGCCGTGGTGATTTTCTAAATTGCTAGGGTCGCAGCCACGTATATAACATTTACATAATGACAACAGTTAACTCTTCTTGCTGCTAGTGGTAATCTTGATTTTGTTTTTCTTTTACAAAATACGCAAACACATTTAATCCAAAATGTTTATTCTTTGTGCATTGTGGCATAAAAGTACCAAACTGTAAAATTGTATATAATTTACACAAAATAAAAACTAAATGTTTAAAATATTCTGAGATAGACACAGTAATTAACTGCACTAGGACTGTTTTGATTAAAAATACATAAAAATTAAAATGGTAAACATCAAAAATTTCAGATTTCTTAAACATGGATTATCAAAATAAATAGTTCTGAATATTTTGAAATTAGGCTATAAACAACGACAAAATTATAGTTATAGTAGTACACTATGACACCAAGAACGGACATTTATATTTGAAGAAAGTATATTTTACGATATTGTTTTGTCTGGATATAGTCTGATAACAATTAATAAATAAACGTATAATTTTTTTTTCAAATGTGGTATTAAAATTTCGAATATTAAATAATTTGTGGGGAAATTTCAATTTTTAGAATGTATATATTTTGCACTTTTAAATTTTATTATAGTGCAAATGTAATAATAAATTATATTTGTTTTAAAATGAATTGAAGTATATGTGATTTTATATGTTGTATTTTAACGTTTCATCTGCAGACCACGAATTGTTTTTCAATGTGCGGTGTGCTTTATTGAAATTCATTTCAGACATGATTTATCATTAAAATAATTATTTTTCTAAATAATAAAACCCAGAAAATACAAAATTGCAGAATGGTGGATGGCATTTCAAATGGACATTTTGAAATTTAAAATGAGCAAAAACTGCTTTTCCTAGTATATAAATTATAACATCAACCGATTTTAAACAATGATTTAAAAAAATAATAATAAAGTGTTATTTTTTATTTAAATTATTAATATTTGTGTGCATTTATCATAAACCGTTATCCTTTGTTTTAGTTGTGGAGCTGTCAATCTCCACTCAATCGAAAATCTCTCAACAAATTATTTTATGTGGTATGGTTGACAAAAAATACCCTACCTCTTCAAACCTCAGTCGGTGTTGTAAATGCTGCTTATTGTTTTTCAATTTTATCATCACAATTGTGCTTAAGCAATAGACAGGCAGACTTCAGGCCCGTGTTCATAAAGACATCTTTGTTTATTAGTTAATTAAATACTACATTTCGGTGCTCTATTTCCGTGCCGTTCTTGATAAACAGTGTCGTTTTCTTGAGTGTCATTCCAGAATTTAGTGTACGAAGGCACCTGTAAGGGAATCTGGATGAGACTGCCAACAGCGTTGGACGGGTCTTTGGTCAACCCCATCCGATCTTTCAGTCTTGACATGCTCTCGGCGTCGTTTCGTGTTTCCACCATCACCTCTGTCTTCAATGATTTGGCATTCGACATGGTGAGACGAAGTCCGCGCATTACGTTCGTCAAGAGACGGTCGGTACCATCATCTGCAAATAAAACCACAAAGGTTTTAAGTGTCATGGAATTAACTGGTACATACATATCAGTAGTGGATCAAGAGGGCGGTCCAGGGGGCCCAGACACCCCCCCTTTCTCATACATAAAAAAAATCGTTTTCCAAGTCCAGTGCTAGAAAGGGTCCATGTGCACCCACGTCCCACAACTCTACTACACCATGTTTTTAGCAAGCGCTAAGATGTCCTAAACACGAAATCAACTGGTAATAGTAAAACATTTGGAATCTACTACCCATATTTCGCCAATATTGGAAGGTACCCTAAAAACGTTATGTTTTCGACGACGTCATGCAAAAATCTGTTGGTTCACTATTCTCTTCACCATAATGCCAACAAATGGTTTTGAGACAAATATTGTACACCAAATGAAAGCTTATGATCTGCTGGTTATTACGGTATATAGTAATATAGAATTACTGCAATTAATCTATGACTAAATCATCATTAAAGAACCACACCCCATTTCCTTTTTTCGGCATCTCATAAAATACCTAAATTTTTATGATATTTTCTTTTTGACATGAACACATCAACTGTAAGTTATATATTTACTGGCTCCTTTTACTCTGCATTATCACAGCTTTCACTTGACACCACAATCACCCACCTAGCATTAAAACTTAACGAAATATCATATTTTGAACATTACCAGGTATATCAAATATTGCTATTGTGATGTATGATATTACCAACAGTCCATGGACCAAACCGAGTTTCCATGCACACACTCTCTATAATCCTTCATGAATGGTAGGATTTTGTTCCATCTGTTAAAGATAACTATTTTTTAGCAAATTAGTCATCATTTAATCTTCCTTTTTTGTGGTGGAGGTAGGGGAGTAGAGATATACCAATGGCTATGTCTGTCATTAAAGTCATGATTTTGGTCAATTATAAGATACATATTTATTGACTTTTACTTAATTAAAAAATCGTTGACAGACCTTTTGTTAGAAATTTTTAGGGGTTGGATGTTATATTGACCGGTCTATAGCAGCACATTAGTCGCATTACTAACATTATGCTGTAGAAGAAAAGAAACTTTTGGTGACCAGAAAAATCTCAAATGACAAAAAGAAATATACCGGAAGTAAAAGTCTTGTGGTTCTGTGACGCATATGACGCATGCCGATTGCAGAGCCATGGGGGGGGGGGAGTGGGACTCAGCACCGCCCCATCATTTTTTTTCGCCAGTTTTTAATATGGTTAAAAATATATTGGGTAATAAGTCGAAAACGTCAGAATCGCTAAAAAGGGAGTTAATATTTTAAAATTTTCCTTGTGGAGCATCGCGGTTTCACACAGTACATTTTCTTGCCCACTGGACAGGGTTATCCAGCTTTTGCACGGTGCTAGAAAAATCTGTCTGACCCTAGGGCTAGA
>JAULBS010116593.1:3275-14565 GCA_032355785.1 Symmetromphalus regularis | reverse complement strand
TTATTATTTAGGCATTTTAATTTCACTGAAATTTTCAGTTTTTCTAAGCAAAAAGTGGGGGGGGGGATAATTATATAGTCGTGTCCCCCACCCCGTCCAAAAAGTGGTGTCCTCCCTGGGATTTACGCCATATGTCCACAACTGTTACAACAAAGAGCATGGTTGTGCTGTCCTGTCTGTGTGAATGTGCATATAAAAGACCCTTTGCTGCTTATCGCAAAGAGTAGCCTGTGTGGCAGCGGGTTTTCTCTAAATACATGTCAGAATGGCTGATGTTCAATAGCCGATGATTCTGTTGATGGTAATATTTTCACTTTGATAAATACATGTAGCTTACTTCTAAAATGGTGCATAATAACAAAATTTAATGTTAAATGGTGCTAACTTGTTTGCACAACCCTAGTACACATTCTCAGAACTTCCAATAATGAATAGTCCACAGGAATCCAGTAAGGCATGGGCGACAGTCACTTCCTGGAAGTAGGGGTAGGGGATGGGGCCGGTAGGCTTCCTCGAAGAGGGGAATGGACCTGGTGGGCTTCCTGCAAGTGAGGGGGAGCACGGAGCCAGTGGGTTTCGTAGAAGTAGGGGGTCTGAGCCAGTGAGCTTCCTGGAAGTAGGAGTGAGAGGTTAGAGGCATGCCTCTTAATTTTATTTTTTAGAAATTCATTTTTTAAAATGCCTTTTCTAATTAAAACCTTCAAACTATAACAGACCCACTATGTACTTCAGTATATTTGCACTTAAGACTAAATGACTAAAGTGTTACATTGATATCATAAAGTGAAATACTGGAAAAGATTATTATTTAGGCATTTTATTTCAATTTTTCAAAGCAAAAAGTGGGGGGATAATTATATAGGCATTTCCACTGTTCAAAAATTGTGGCGGATGTGATGCATGCCTATGCAGTCAGGACAATGTCATGTATCTATTCTATATGAAAAAAACAAATTGGTTGGTTTGATTTAAATATTTGAATTTACAACTGACTAGCACTGATAACCAGAGGTGTATCAAAAAAGCTATTAATTTAAATAATCTCAAAATAAAAATTAATTTAAATACTCTCAAAATGAAAATTAATTTAAATACTTTCAGAATGAAAATTAATTTATATTCTCTCAAAATGAAAATGGGAGGCAAAAACAGCTTGTCAGTATGCTTTCTGATAATCAATTTGACAAGCTGTTTTTGCCTTCATTTTAATTTTGAGAGTATTTCAAAAATACCCAAAATTATTCATTTTCAAGATTAATAATACAAATATGTTTTATCTGTGTTAGTCTCTAGTGAGATCAGAAAAAGGTTACACTCTAACTGTAATAAGGACTTTAATTTTGACACTTATTTCTAGAACTTCTTCTCAGTTTATAGCATTTGCCTTCAGTTTAAAATTTGTGAAGCAAAGATTGCTTCTCGTTCCATACTGTTTGTATAATATTCAAGACCACCTTGTGTCTATCACACTTGTCTATACCTAATATTATTACATATACTTTGAAAAAATGAACCATGTTATAAATAATATAAATTAGCTATTAAATGTCAAAACCAATCAATAATTAGTTTTGAAAATAGAAGAGATATATACAACAACGCAAACTAAGGAAAGATAACTCTTGAGTTAATAAATGAGGAAATGGGAGGGATGGAGCTGTGTGATGGAGGTGTTGAGGCTTTCCCCCCCCATATTTTTTTTTGCTGAGAAAGTCCAAAGTTTTTTAAATGCCTTTTCTGTCTAAAGACCTCCTGTGTACTTCGGAGTAATATTATTTGTGCTAAGACCACATGGGTAAGTGTTACATTGACACCATAAAGAGAAATACTGGAAAAGATTATTACTGAAGCATTTTATTTCAATTTTTTGAAGCAAATAGTGAGGGGTGGGTGGGTAATTATATAGGCAATATATATATTGGGGTGGGGTGGTGTACCCCCATCCTCCCCTGGGATTTGAGCCCATGACTATTAGTTGTGTTAAAAGAAGATCATGGTGGCCAATCAATGGTATAGTAGATTCTCTATGACTGACATTAAATATCGCACCATTTTAAAAGTAAGCCATCTATCTAAGTGAAAATGTTGTCATTAGTAGATAAATTGGTTTTCTACAAAGGTTAACTACTCTGTGTTGAACACTTTTTCAGTTAATGTTACCATCAAGTAGCATTTTTTTTTAAAATTAATACATGTATAATATGAAAGTGTGACATCGCTTTATCAGCAAGCGGTTTGTCACACTGTAACATTATTTTGTTTACAATATGGGGCCAACTATATGTATTAAAACAAATTTAAATTATCAAATATATATATACAATTTTACCCTCTGGTGGAAACCCTGGGTTAGTGTATTTTAAAAAAAGATTGATTTCTAAAAAGATTGAACATTTGTCATAATTTATGAATATTCAAATGAGTAAATTAATATATTTTATATTATTAAGAAATTTCTCCATCTCATTGATCTTTACTTTAACCTCTGATATCTTGAACCTTTTCTTATGATCCCTTCAACATCGTAATAATGATGTTTGACTGTTTATATAAAATATGTTAAGCTTTGGGTTTTATTTCCATGCATATAAAGAAATTAAGTACATGTATGATCGAATAGAAATTAAAGGTAACATTAGCATAACTGAACAAAATAATAACATACTAATAATAATATGTTGCATTATATAATAATGATGATTATGATAATAGGTGCTGATTATTTTTATCTTTAACTTCTTATGATCTCCAAAATGATGATAATGATGTTTGACTGTTTACATAAAACATCCAAGAGCAAAAATCTTTTCCTGAAAGTGGGGTGACTTAACATACCCTTGTCCAAAAAAATTTGGGAAGGACCATCCCGGAAGAAAATCATAAATTAGAACTTTCTTTTATATATTTCTTTTAACATATTAGGTAAATAATAATATTACAAATGTGCTGGCATAAAATAGTTAAAAGTAGATTACAAGCAAAAATTACACAATCAGGAACTATCAGCTGCCAAAATTATTTAAGAATTATTACATTTATGTTTTAAAAAATTGCTTTTCATCAAATTATTCAAAAAGGGTGGTAAAAAAAGTATAATGTTATTTAATAAAAGAGTATATGAACCTAGAATTACTGTAAAAATGAGCCTGATTCTTTAATAAAAAGAAATTGAGAAAAATTAAAATAACTATACTCAGACCATGTTAGATGAAGAACCATGGGTATAACTATAATACATAAATTTTGTTCATGATCTGCAGTGGCGGATCCAGAAAATCCATTTAGGGGGGCCCCTAAAGAATCCTTGGATTTTTTTAATGTTAAAAATTAAATTAAATTAAAAAGTAATAATAATAATTATTTTAAAAACATCACAATATTTAGGTGTCTGGGGCCCCCACCTTGTAAAGAAAGCAAGTATGATCGAAAACAAACTTTTCTTTTACTTTACTTAAACATTATACCACTCACCATCAAAGTTTGAAGAATAATTTCGAGTGTTGCAATTTGACAGTACACATGTGTCTTCACTGGAAGATTCCTGTAATTAAATAAGATACAACTGTAGACCGTGTCTTCATAATGTAATAACTCAGGAACATAACCTTTACATCAAGCATAATTTCTTTCTGGGATTATAAACAATTTTATTAGAAGCCACTAAGCCAAGTTTATTATGACTTCTGACATTTTAATTTTATTTTTGGCTAATCTAGTCTTTCCCATAGGTGTAAGAGCCACAGAGATGGGATATGTTACAATTCATCCATGGAAACCTTCAACTTAGGACAGGTTTTTTTATTTCATTTTTGGTTTCTCAAACATAGGCCTCCCCCAAAATACAGGGCAGGATGGAGGGAAAACAAGTTACAAAATGTCATGGAAGGTGAAAATGAAATTTGGTATAAAAATAATTTTACCAGTTTTACTCATTGAACTGGTTATATTCACGTGCAGTCCAGCAAAATGTCACGCACGGTGTCAGTGAGGTGGCTATTGCGAGAACATAACGCGATTTCGTCCTTCCTTCTGTAAGAGGACTGCCAATCTACCTAGACTGTTTTCACCAAATGATGTTTTTTCTTATCGCTACAAAAGCGAAAATTTCCTTCCTTGCGAACTCTGTTTAACACTTTAAACAGCCCAAAAAATAGTTCTAAGCGCCCTTAGGAAACCTGAAGAAAACTTAATTAAAAAAAAAATGTCTTACCTTTTAATGATTAATGGTGAGGGTGTATCATCTGATGTTTCTTCGGGTGAATGTGAAAGCATTGCCGTTTGTCTTTTATGAAATAACCCCATTGGTAGAAACAGTGCTGCAACTAATATTAAAAATGCTTTGTGCCATGCACAGAAGCTATGTAAACGCTGCAAACAATGCGGTGGCACTATAGATAAAGTGGTTGCTAGGCAAATGTCACTACGTTGTGGGGGATAACTCTTGGTGATGTTAGCGTCCCTGTTTGGGTATTCAATTCAATTTATTCAATATACATAACGCCCCTTGGGGCAGCGTATACAATGAAGACCACATGAAAAATAAGAATTACATCAGAAACAATAACTATCAATATCAGTACATTAAATTAATAACAGTAACAATAATAATAATATAATATACTGCTGATTCATAATCATATATACTAGTATTATAAAATATACATTTAAAAGCACTTTCAATTTTTTAAATAAATATATATATATACATAGGCTAAATGTATGTGCATAAACACACATATGCATGCATGCACATAAACATTTCCTACAAATATAAAGTCTAAGAAACCCTAACTTTGCTAGTCCTTATTTTAAAACAGTTATACATAAAATGGGCAATTAATGGTGTGAGCAAAGAAGGTGGATCCAAAAGGAGAGTAAATATTTGATTTGATGGTATGTTCCATTTCAAGAGCAGAGCTTTGCTTCTCCTTAAGGTATGACGTCACTATTAACCTTGACATTGCTAGGTGTTGCTTTATATAGTCCGTTAATTTTACCAGTTTTACTCATTGAACTAGTTATATTCACACTTCTATATTCACCCCTACGAAAAGAAATTATTCAACTTCGAAGTATAAATTTAATGTTTTGGTTTAAACAAAGGAGCAGGTTTTTTTGGTTTTTTTTCTAGCCTTCAGGATAGTTGGTTGAATTAAAATAAGTGTGAATGTTCACTTTCAATTTTATTTTCATTTAGCAAAATGTAGGGTTGGTAGGTTTGTGTAACAAATAAATAAAAAAATCTGGCCTTTTGGTAGTTGTCATACAACGTAGGTCATGATCAGTGCCTTTAAACAGGTGATAAAAACTGAAATTATCTTTTCTTCCCCTCTTTCTGCAATACCGCTATTGACGAATGACACAAAATCATCAAAGGCTGCGTTAAACGTGTTGGTCTTGTCTTCAAGTTCCTCAGAGTTTGATTCTGCTGTAAAAACAAGTAACTTATGAATATCTAAATCAGATAATTAACACATTTCTTGTTATAAAAACATTGCTTCATCTTATTTGCTTTTTACTTTTGTCCTCTTCATTTATTTAATAAAGTTTTGCTAATTTTACCTATAGTTTCTATTCGATAATTGTTTTCATTACATGCAAAAATAAACCGAAACCCAAACATAGTGTATATAAAGTCCATCATCTAACAAGTCCTGTGCATTGTTCTTTTAATTTTAAGCATTTCACTGTTTTCCATGCATCGTGTTTATTGTCTAAATAGTCAAGCCTATTTGTTTAACAAAATAAAACAAAGATTGTCCCCCTTGTGAGGTGACTTTAGTACAGCACTACAGTTTTATATCAGTATTTACTTAGTCATCTTTCTGGAAGTAGGGGTGCTAAGTTGATGGTGGCAAGTGCCTCTTAACAATGCCAGAAGCGACCAATGAACCCTCCCCGAAGTGGCTAGACTAAGCCCACAGCAAAAGTTGCTGGAGAATGACGGGTGTGTGGCACAGATGTCCACAAGAGACAAGCACCTATTGCGGTATGAGAGACTGGGATGTGGATTTGGATGGCAAGATGTTGACAAATGGGGGTGCTGTCAGAAAGGGATGAAAGTAGCATATCAAAGGGTGGAAAAGGAAAGGGAGCACAGGAAAAAAAAAAAAAGAACTTAGTCATCTTAAACATTAAATCACTCATCCTCAAAGGTTTCAGAGGATTTGTTCCGATCATTCACACCTACAGATTCCTGCAAGTAAATAAAATACTTGCACACCACTACATACACTAGATACAATAATAATATAGTTATGTATTACAAAAAGTACTAGTATAAACATTGGAAAGATACCTCATATTTTCAGTCAGCCGAGCTCTAAGGGAGGTAATTTAATTTTAATTTCTTTTTCAGCTGAACCTGCCTAGTTTTGTTACTTTTATAATTATTTTGGGGAGAGAAAATATCATACCACAATATGCAGTTATTTTCACAAGTATTTGATAACAATATTTTGTTGTTTCGCTGCAGTAGCCTTTTTCCGAGTGGAAGGACATGAAAATTAACCTTTCACCCCCCCCCCCCCCCGTCCTAATTCTCTCTTCACATAGAATTTTAGACATCATCCACATTTAATCACCCCTTTCAGAAATCCTGCAACTGCACCTGCGCTGTATGTTACACATGTAATAAATATTTAATAATGATTTGTAAAAGAAAAGTATATTTTCAAAGTGTATACCTCCATGCTGGTGTTTCTATCAGATCCATGTGGTTCCATAGCAATGATTAAACTTGTTATAGTTTCTCTCCAGTCAAACGAAGCTGGCCTTAAAAATGAAATTATCATATTGTAGAATTATAAATATTATAATTTGATTTTCATATTTTTATTTAATAATATGCGAGCTGCTAGGTATTCAACTTGGAATTTATTGAACTGATCTTTGCTTTAATCATTTTCATGAGTGTACAAAATGTACTCTTTTTTTTTTTTTTTCTCAGACAGTAGTAGGGGTTAGGCCCTGTCAAAATCGTAGGCCATGCCAACTGGCTGAACTACCCATCCACCACACAGGCCTTCATGTGGTGGAACTCTTTTTATTACGAAATATGTCATAAAAATTACTGTAAGTGCGCATATGCAGTCCAGCAAAATGTCACGCACGGTGTCAGTGAAGTGGCAATTGCGAGAACATAACGCGATTTCGTCCTTCCTTGAACGTCTGTAAGAGGATTGCCAATCTACCTAGACTGTTTTCACCAACTGACGTTTCTTCTTATCGCTACAAAAGCGAAAATATCCTTGCGAAGTCTGTTTAACACTTTAAACAGCCTAAAAAATAGTTCTATGCACTCTTAGGAAACCTGAAGCAAACTTAATAAAAAAAAATGTCTGTAAGAGGACTGCCAATCTACCTAGACTGTTTTCACCAAATGACGTTTCTTCTTATCGCTACAAAAGCGAAAATATCCTTGCGAAGTCTCTGTTTAACACTTTAAACAGCCTAAAAAATAGTTCTAAGCACCCTTAGGAAACCTGAAGAAAACTTAATAAAAAAAAATGTCTTTTAATGGTGAGGGCTTATTATCTGATGTCTTCAGGTGAACGTGAAAGCATTGCCGCTCGTCCCTGTTTGGGTATTCAATTCAATTTATTCAATATACATAACACCCCTTGGGGCAACGTATACAATGATGACCACATGAAAAATAAGAATTACACCAGAAACAATAACTATCAATATCAGTACATTAAATTAATAACAGTAACAATAATAATAATATAATATACTGCTGATTCATAATCATATATACTAGTATTATAAAATATACATTTAAAAGCATTTTTCGATTTTTTTTTTTGATTTTTTTTTTTTTTAAATATATATATACGTAGGCTAAATGCATGTGCATAAACACACTTACACATGCATGCACATAAACATTTCCTACAAATATAAAGTCTTAAAAACCCTAACTTTGCTAGTCCTTATTTTAAAACAGTTATATATAAAATGGCCAGTTAATGGTGTGAGCAAAGAAGGTGGATCCAAAAGGAGAGTAAATATTTGATTTGATGGTAGAGCAGAGCTTTGCTTCTCCTTAAGGTATGACGTCACTATTAACCTTGACATGGCTAGGTGTCTTGCTTTATATAGTCCGTTAAGAAAGATGTATGTTTTCAGTAATTAATTAAGAATTGAACTTGATAATGTTTCAGGTTCATGGAATTATGAACGGCGTAGCGCAAACCCGCTATGCCGTTCATATCAAAGTGTGTAAAGCGGTTTTGCTGTTCATACTTCCATTAACCTCAAACATCAAGTTCAATTCCTATAATTCCAAATGTTTAACATGTCATTAATATAAAGTTTTTCAAATAAAAATCGAACTCTTTTGTCTAGCTATTTATTATTTCATTAACGCGAAATTCATACACAGCTTTAGGGAAACCCCATCCTTGAGGTTCAGCTTAAAAGCAAATGAGAAGATCGATTTTTTACATACAAAAATACCGATTCTTCACAATTATGGCATTAAATGTCAATATCAGCCAGGCACATTCATAGTAAAATGTGCTTGTGGTGAAGTGGTTGGTGTATGAACATTTAACTATAAATTTGTGAACTGGCGCCATTTTATGAAGGTGGTTTTCAGATTACTGTGTTGAAAATACAGTTATCAAATTTTAAGTGTGAAAATTCCATGTGATGACAGATTTTACATCGACAAAGTGTGTTCAGTGTTACCAGGGATAGATGAAACCGGTATGTCGCATTTTTCTGTTGTATTCACTGGCTTTGTAATTGTGAAAGTAGGCAAATGTGTCGACAGTTACGATATGTGTGAGATTAAACGGGACCAAGCTCATATTTCGTTATAGGTGAAAAAAAAGTTTCTAAATTAAAATCTCCAAACAAATTGGTAGGCACGTCTGTCATTTTGACGTCATCGTTTGATGTTTAAAAATAGAAACTTGGGGGAATTCCTTGGTTATTCCTTTGTTGACATAATTCATAAAGTAGTTTCGGTTATAGTCCGAAATAGTGCAAAACTGAGGTTCATGCATTTATGAACGTAGTTTTTTTAAGTGACATGATGTCATTTGGAGCAATCCAAGTATTTATAACAAATGTTTATTTACAAAATGGAATTATATACATAATACCGTTTCTATATACGCGTTTCCATATACGCGTTTCAGCGCGCTCAAAAAAAAGTCGTTCGACGAGCGATTTTTCAGCGCGCTGTTCAGCTCTGTGACGTCATAACGCTGTTCCGCTCTGTGACGTCATAACACTGTTCCGCTCTGACGTCATAACGCTGTTCCGCTCGGTGACGTCATACTGCTGAACTTGATATTTACTTAATAAAATAAGTTAATTATTATTAAACAAATATTGTGAAAATTGAACCGTGAGACATTCTGAAGTATTCATGGTATTTCTCTATATTAATTTCCAATTAAAATGCCCCGTGTTCCTGTCGTTTTTTTGCAAAATTTCATGTACCCAGTACCTATGATTATGGCGCTGGTGTGTTCATTGGTACTACTTCATACGAATGCGTCGTGCTTTGTTGCTGTATAAATACAACAGTAGGCCAAATTCCATAATGCAAGACTAGTGCGTGATGTCACATTTTGTACAGGAATCAGCTTGCGAAAACGCAGATATGGAAACGCCCATTTGAGCGCGCAGAAACGTGAGGCGGAAACGCGCGCTATATGGCGTTAACGTAAAGCGGGCCTTAGAATGACATTGATCACAATACAAAGAATAGATATGGTCATTAGAACTGCAATTTGTATGAAAGCAAGCTTGATAGTTTGTGTAGATTACAGAAAAGTAGTTATTCTGTTACTAGTATTCAAAATGGATGTAAAACGTTTTCCTCAGCAACTAACAATAGTGGCATGTCCTGTGGCGGTTCCTGAATATTTATTTCGGGGTAAGCTACTAAAAAAAATATTTATGGGTGAGCTAGTAAAAATATATTTAGGTGTGAGCTACTAAAAATATATATTTAGGGGTAAGCTATTAAAAATTCCTCGGTTTCTTTAACGTTATTTTTTAAAATTATAATAATTTTTTATTTACATTATTTAGAGGGACAGGCCTCTGCTACTCCCCTCCCCCGAGATCTTCCACTGGGTTATCTCGGTTTCTCTCGGGTTACCTTTATAATAATAATAATAATAATATAATAATAATAATAATAATAATAATAGTGCAGTTAGATGTAATTAATGTTCTACTCCCAAATTGTGTCCCATTTCCCGACTATCACCGTTCTAAGAAAGCCCCCATCCCGACCCCCAATGAAATGTCATAGCATCGCGATTACAGCTGTACGAGATAGACAATTCCATTCGCAAAAGATCGCTTATCAAAAAAACTTAAATTCTTCTTTTCTAGATTTTTTTTTGTTTTTTTAATGTATTTATCTTTTAAATTTATTTATTTTATTATTATCATTATTATTTATTTTTTATTATTAACCTATTTTATCTCGTTAACATTTTGCAGGGGCGTTGGATCGAAATTCGTATTGGGGGAGATCAGGGGTGGGGGCTGCACCCGATTGTCGGTGAATAATTCAATGATGAACCAGGAACATATTTATGGGAATTATTGGTTCCAACGCCCCTGTTTTGCTTTTAGTTTTCATTGCCAAAGTACTTGCTGCGACACGGTTCATTTCTCAAAAACTGATTATTTACTGGACTACCCAAACGCAAAATGTGACGGATTTTGGAGATGACGCGATTTGGTACTTTATCACAAATACACGTGGTCTGAAGGGACACACCTCACACGTGAATTGGTCTAATTTTCATTTGAGTTCGTTTTAGATCGAAAGCGAAGTCACACCAGTAATTGCAATATGTTATGTTTCGTTGTTGGTAAAGACATGGCGGACGTCCATTGAGGTAGACGCATCCAAGTTGATATCCATACCACCAAGCAGACTCTCTTCCGTACGCATAGTTGAACGTGTCTATTTGGTCATTATCGTTATCACTAGAGCTGAATTGGTTACCGTTATAGAAACCAAAGTGATCAACTGAAATAAAAATACAATTTCTAGTTATTCGTTATCGTTATCACTAGAGCTGAATTGGTTACCGTTATAGAAACCAAAGTGATCAACTGAAATAAAAATACAATTTCTAGTTATTCGTTATCGTTATCACTAGAGCTGAATTGGTTACCGTTATAGAAACCAAAGTGATCAACTGAAATAAAAATACAATTTCTAGTTATTCGTTATCGTTATCACTAGAGCTGAATTGGTTACCGTTATAGAAACCAAAGTGATCAACTGAAATAAAAATACAAT